>UFQX01000083.1:976499-988189 GCA_900497675.1 Arapaima gigas
CCCCCCCCCCCCCCCCGGGTCGTAGGTGAGTACGGGCGGGAACCAGGCCGTCGGCTCGTGAAGTTTGGGTGTGAGTGGGGGGCGGGGGTCAGTGCCACAGGGCCTGAGTGCAGCTTTGTGATGTAAATACACCCACCCACACGGAGACCAGCAGGACAGAAATATGATAAACAATTATCGCAAAGAACCGTTGAAATAATTTTGTTTCACAGCAGAATATGTCGCAGACTCAACGCTGCCACAGCATTCGAACTGGCGGAACTGATTTGAAAGGGTCTGTTTTCATCTGGCGGGGGGGCACGGTGGTGCGGCAGAGCCGCTGCATCCGAGCGCCAAAGATGTGTGGGCGTGGGGTCGAATCTAGCTCAGTCTGTGTGGGGTTCCTCCCGCAGTCCAAATACACGTGTTTCACATGTGATTTGAAATTTCCCACTGTGTGTGTGTGTGTGTGTGTGTGTGTGTGTGAGTGAGAGAGAGACCACCCTGTAATGCGCATAGTCCCATCCAGGGTGTAGTTTCATCGCCTGGCACCCAGGGAATCTGGGATAGGTTCCAGCCCACCGCCACCCTGGCCAGGACGTTTCCCGCTTTATGACATCACAAACCGCCCTTAAGTTATTCTTCCGTAAAACACCAGGTCCGGGAAGAAGCTTGCCGGGGTGGGAATCTCTGGTGAGACGACAGGACCGTAACAACTGACACCCGCCGATCTCCCCCCGGCGTCACTCGTAGGCCCACACACTCGCGCAGCCGTGCACGGCTAACAGACGCCTCCCGATCGCGCCCTTCGCGTTCGCTGCGCGGCCGCTGCGTGTTTATTTCTCCCGCCCCGGCCGTCCAGGGTGGAGGAAAAGTTAAATACCGGCATCTCGGATTGTACTACGCCGCAAGATGATATTTCCTTTGACACCCTGAGGTGGCGGGAATGAAAGGCAGAAACGCAAACTGAAGCAACATACAGCGATTATTAGCTAGTAACCAGTTCACCTTAAACACGTGTCTTTGGACTGTGGGAGGAAACCAGAGCACGCAGAGGAAGCCTGTAAGAACATGGGGAGAAGATGCAAACTCCCCTCAGATGGAGCGGGCATCGCACCTATGTCCACCTGCACAGCGCAACACCAAGACCCTGAGTTCAGAGCAGAGCGGCGGAAAAGTAAACAAACAAACCGACGAAAATGTTTGGTTTGTCGGCTGGTTTGTCCGTGACGTCGGGAAGCCACCGCGCCCCCCGCGCAGTGAGGAAGCGCCGCGTCTTTTCGTCACGGCTGTGTGTGGCGCTCGCGGCCACGGCTCCCGTGGAACACGTCAATGTAACTTTTAAATTGACAAATACTCTCATAGGGCTTTTATTTATTATTTGAAATCGAGCAGCAAAAGGTAAAACTAGTCAAGTGTTTGTACCTCTATGTTGTAAAATCCAGTAAAACAGTCAGTCCTTCACTCCGCTTCTGACGCCTGCAAACGTTCAAATCGCTTTTTTCCTCCGGCTTCGTATAAATTGAAAATGTTTGATGTTTTTGCCCAAATTAAGTTGTCCACATTTTTGTCTCCTTTTTCTCCTGTCTGTCTGATGGTCTCAGATGGTGTGTGTGTGTGTGTGTGTGTGTGTGTGTGTGTGTTCATCTTGTCCTCTTCAGCCCAGACGCTGCAGCAAACAACAATGAGCCCAGTTTTGCCGAACCGTGCCCCCCTACATCATCCCCGGAGGCGACCTGGCACCCATGGCTGTGTGACCTTTGACCCCCCCCCCCCCCAGGGTTTCCCCAGTGACCACCCAGTTTTCAAGGTGATCTTCTGTCCTGGCTGGACCGCCTGGGAACCGTGTGCATATTTTATTATTCCTACACAGACACAAAAAAAATCACAGTCCTGCTTAGGGGCCGTTCAGGGTCTCATTGTGTTCTGCAGCAAAACCAAATCGTTCCTTCACTCTCCTTCCACACAAAAAAGCTGTCGATCCACTCGAGATGCTGTGTACGACACCTTGAGGCATCCCGTATTCGCGGCTCCCGGCGTCCACACAAGGTGGCGCTCTCATACTTCCCATGCACACTCGTGGCGCAATTCCTCCTCCCTCTGGCCCTCCTCACCTGCGACGAAGCAGCCGCTCAGGCTGCATCTCCGCGTGACTGTGGCCGTGCCGAGGGGTGTGAGGATGTGAAGATGCCGAGGGGTGCGAGAGAGGAAACCTGCCTGTGGTGGTGTGTGGCCTAGTGGGGGAAACCCCCTGGATGGAACGCTAGTCCACCGCAGGGTTTCTTAAACAAAAAGAGATATAAATTATCATCTGTGTCTCAGATTTTTTTCCCCTTTCAAGCTGAAGCGAGTAACGTCTGGAGGAAGTGGGATAACTGTCTATAGCCGTCCAGCGCTCAGTCACTAACTGCTTCTCCAATTGAGGATCCTGGTGGTCTGGAACCTATCTAGGAAGCAGAGGCTCTGAGAAGGTTATCGAGGTCCAGGGTTCACTTTGTTGTCATTTGTACCATCAATCCGACCTACAGGAGGCAACAAAATGCAGCTTCTCCAGGAGCTCAGAGCACAGCAACACAGGAGGACACAGAATACGCTGATGTAGATAGATAGACAGATAGAGGGGGGGCATGGTGATGGTACAAGTTCTCCTCACATACGGTTTGTTGCAGGTGGTCTGGATGGTGGGCAGTGAAGTCCAGCTGTTTACAGTCTCCTCGTGAGGAGATGCTGCTGTATCTTGCATCCCGGACCGAACGGCAGTCGACAGCAGAACATCTGGAGCAAACCAGCACAAAGTGAAACACAGAAAAGCAAGTCATGGGGTGGGGGGGTAATTCTCGCTCAGTCGTCTCTGCGCTTCACACTGTACGAAAGAGGGAATCTGCATCTTTCACGACTCATTTTGAAACTTCATCTCTATTTAAAACCCGCACTTCCCTTTATCTGTCTGCCAGGGTGGACAGGGAGATGTTGTCACGTAATTTTCTCGGCAGGCGACGAATCCATCCACACTTGTGGGTCTTCTGTGAGCCACTCGGACGGGTTCGGGCTACAGGGGGGGAGCAGGAGTGGGCGGAAATGCAAACTTTCACACTCTTTTACACCCTTTGTGCAGATAGTTTATATTTCTAAGGAACTCGGAGCCGGGCTCTACGCCGGCTGTTTGCGACCTCGACGTGGTCGTGGTTCTCAACGCACAGCTTCTACTGATGCTTTAGTCTGGCGTTAAGTGGTGTGGAAGAGAAGGCCTGAATGTCTGATGTTTGCCCCCGGGTGCTGCTATCCAGCAGTGTGTTGTGCCTCCTTTGTCCCTCACAGCAGCATGAATTCATCCGGTCATGGATTCTACCAGGTGCTGGATGGGCCGAGCGGGAACGTTTCACGCAAGTGTCCGCCTGAGCGGGATAAACTGCAGCTGTCAAGGGATGGACTTAGCCAGCAGCGAAGTTGAGGTACACTGTGCCAGTCAGATGTTCTTCTGGGGAGCTAACGTGAGCTGGGAAAACAAACACCATCACGCCGCCGACACCAAACAGGACGACTCCACAGACCCGTGCCAAATTCTGCCCCTTCCATCAACGTGATGCTGAAGAAAGACGGATTGATCCCACCAGGCAACTTTTTTCCACTCCTCAACGGTCCAGCTTCTATGCTCCTGTGCCCACTGGAGACCCTCTTCCTTGTTCTTCTCTGACAGCGTCGTGGTCTTTGGCCGCCGTAGCTCAAAGCGTGACGAGTGCTGCGTTCTGAGATGAGGGGGTCAAATTGGGATCTGGTTTGCCTTTTGGCTTCCTAGATCCTCACTGTTCTCCTGATCACCTCTGAGAGGGTTGTGTGTGAAAAGCCCAAGACAACCAATCTTTGAGAGGAGATAGAACCAGTAAATCCAGCGCCGACTGTCACGGCCGCTTCCCACGCGCCGCAACGCCGGCGTGTTTGGATTACGCCCCCTGACTGTTTCGTGGCGCCGGATCCCTTCCAGGGGGTGGGAGGCGAGGGGTCCCCTGTTTAATCGGGGGTCTGTGCCCTGTAATAACGGGGGACGTTTCTCAAATGTT
Organism: Arapaima gigas; assembly: GCA_900497675.1. NCBI lineage: Eukaryota > Metazoa > Chordata > Actinopteri > Osteoglossiformes > Osteoglossidae > Arapaima > Arapaima gigas. The sequence continues at coordinate 980,537 of UFQX01000083.1, forward strand.
CAGTCCAGCCTTAGCTTTTCGGGAGCTTTCCGGGGTGGGTCTGCGTTCGACTGGGGGATTTCTGCCCTTCAAAGCGAACGTGCTCCGGTTCTGCCACGTTAGCCGGAAAGCGTCGGCGGGCCGCAGTTCTGCGCTCGCACCCGTTTCGCGTTGGTAGCAGCGGGAGCGTCTGCCGCACACGACTTCGCTTTGAACTCTGCCCCGTGTTTGTCCTCCTCTGCCTGCGATTAAAACTCTTATCCAGCTCTGAATTTCTCCTTTAACTCAGAACATTTCCAGCATTACGCTGGAAGCCTCTCGCAACACACGCAGCAACGTATGAATGACAAAAGCAAAAAAAGCCGAATAAATAAGCGTAATAAAAGCAGCGGGTGCCGGAAGTTTACCGTCCGCGTATAACCGAGTTCGCCCTGAATAATGGAGTTCTGTGAGGGCTCTGGCACGACGCTCGGATGGACTCGGATCGCCTCGGTGTGGAATTTGGCTCCGGTTGTTTGGAAAGAGCGGATTAGAAGAGGCTCGCTGGCGCGCGGCCCAGACCGCGTTTCCCCGCTTAAAAGAGGTTCCTTACACATTGCTGACATTAGTTATACAGAGAGATTCCCTCATCGGAACATATAAACATTCCCATAACAAAACCTTACATAACCTTTGTCTGAAGTGGATCGTTTCATCCTGCAGCTTCTCAGCGCTAACAGCTGGACTGAGTTCGGTCACCCTTAAAGCCTCCGTTTGTTCGTCATCCTCGCAAATCGTACCGCGTGGGTTTGCGTTTCCGGCGCGCAAATCTATAAATAAGTCTCGTGTTCACTTTGACTCCCGTTAAAAACGCCGTTCGGCGAAAGATCCGTTTTGGCGATCCGCCGCCGAGCGCTTCACGCGACAGCGATACGGGGCTGGCAGGGAAGAGCATCGGGTTGCCACGGAGACAGGTGATATTCATTAAGGTTTCCTTTTTTCCAAAATAAATAAATCGTGGCTCTCTCTTTTTTTTTACGTGCCGGACGAAAAGCGTCCGACCCAGTCCAGCCCTCGGGTTTCTGTCGCTGGCTGGGAAAACTTCACGGGTCATCATAGCGGACATTTTGATCTCCCCTTAGTCTGTTTGAAAATAACACCCCTTTTGCCTGTTAATAAACCGTTTAGCCGCCGAGAGCGAATTAATTCTCCGTTCTAAGATGGTTCTTTGCTGGTAGAAAACTCAGACTCCTGCTTAAATGCTACGACACAGGAGCTCAGGTCTTCTGCGGAAAGTTATTACCAAATGAGTGTGACGTCCTGACGTTGAGGCCGAGAACTTGGGCCGAACGGGGGTCAAGCCGAGGGCGGCTGGCACCGTCGCTCTGTCAGCAGGATAAAATAAGCACTACTGAGCTCATCCGTTGTCTTTAACCGCTTTATCCTGGGGAAGGTCACTGCGGTCCAGACCTTGTCCTGGAATCGCTGGGCTGTGATACTACACCCTGGGCGGGACCCCCGGCTGGCCACACACGATGTGCATTTCAGAGAGACCAAACCACCTGAAACAAACGTGCTTTATGACTCCCGGTTGACTTCCAGTCACTCACTCCGGAGGGTAAGGAGGTGCGCAGTGATTTCCTTCATTTGGGGTCCCAGTGTTTGTTTGGTCTGAGTGGGTGGTGACGTGTTTTTTCCGTCACCGGAGCCCTGCGCCTGTGTGCGGTTTTCCTCGGCGCCGCAGGAGGGATCCAGTGTGTTTTTCCACATGAGCAGCTGTGGCAGATGTGCGGTTTTTCTCGCCCTGCCGGGGGAATGTGGCGTAGAGGTCAGGGTGAGACTTGACACGAAGGTTACCGTTCCAGCCCCCCCCAGCACACACACACACACACACACACACACACACACACACACGCACAGACACACGCAGGGTGACCGTAGTCTGGAACCTTCCCTGAAGCGTGTGGAGCAAAACAAGGCGGGGGATCCTGGATGGGCAAAGATGATCTGGGTTATGTGCTGGTTTGAGCAACTTACGGGGAAAGAAACATAGATGAAGACTTTCCTGAGAGCTGGAAGTAAAGATTCACATTATCTCATGACCACCATGGGACTCGCTCGGCATGGATGCTGCAGGGTCTGGTCACTGGTCACAGTCTTTCTCCGTCCTGTGGCTGCTATGCCGGTCATTGCAGCCGAACGTCCAGCACAGCCTGAAACTGACTGCTGGTAAACACGAGGTTCTTCATTTCCATACATTAAATGCTATAAACCACCTTGAAATTCACGTCGATCACTTTTTTCGGGCAACGCAAGACCCTGGAGAGCAGGATTAACCCCCCCGGAGCACAAATACAGACATTTCCAGCAGATCATAGGAAAACACCAATATTAGCAGGTGCTACGTAACGCCAGCGTGATCTCATGTCTGGCAAAAGCGGTGCTGGGAAAATTGCTCTGGACCGGCTGGCCAGTCAGTGTATTTGGACAGATGAACCCAAATGACCTATTAAAGTTAGACGGATTGTGGGGGCTGTACTTTTACCCCCCTTTTCCTGCACGTCTCATTATTTTCCACAGTGAGGAGATAGCATAAGAACAGCACTGCTGTCATTTTTCATCACTCAGGTTCCATTTGTGGGCAAAGGAGACAAAGATCTGCTCACATTTATTGTCAAAAAGCTGCTAGAACTCAGTGGTGGTTAGTGGTGGTCAGTGGCGGTGATGGTGGTCCGTGGTAGGTGGTCAGTGGTGGTGGCGAACTGTCCCTATGCTGTCCAGAATTTAGCCACCTGACAGCCTAAGAATAAGCTGCTGTGGATCGAAGCATCACCTAAAAAACAAATTAACACCGGTTGGCAGAACGTACAACGTACAACTGAACAACTCACATGTGGTGAGGTGCAAAGGCAGTTGCACAGGGGTAAGACTGGGGTAAGAACGGGGTAACAGGGTGGCCGGTCACTGTCCTGTACTTGCAGTTGTGCTGTCAAGGCTGGTTGTGATGTCTGTGGGACCTGGATGAGATGTTTGAGGGTCTCTGGCCAGTTGGTGCATAATAACGGAGAAATCATCTCAGCACGACGTCGACTGCAAAACGGCAAAAAGAAAAAAAAAGACAGCCCTGTGCCGGTGGTGCCAAAGAAGGATCCGGCACTCAGACATCCACCGCTGATCCAACCAAGCTGAATTCCTCCATGTCCACAGTAACACGAAGCAGCTGCCCACAAGGCAGAGCAGCAGATAAACTGATGGAGCTACAAATCTGTACAAACCCCCTTTGAAAGGCTGCATGATCTCAAAATGATTGTTGCGGGTCTTGCGGGGATGTGGACCAGTGAGAAATAAACACCCAGGGAATAAATCTGCTCTTGATTTGTCAGGATGGCTGGTTGTAGTCGGGGAGCATGTGGAGCTGAGGAGGCAGGAGACCATCTGAGCGCCTGAGAGGGTGAAAGGAGGAAAACAGGGTAATGTCCAGGTCTCCTGCAGGTAAAATGCGGGAATCTGTCCCGGGGGGGGGCGGTTCGACACAAATCAAACACACGACCGGCGGATCTGTGCAGATGTTGTTATTCGGGAGTCACTGCAGTCACACCGTGTTCGTGTAGCTGAGTGGGTGTAAAAACGGTGTAAACTAGGCTTTAGATGTAAGATTAGGGTCACGATTTGAAAACTACGCGCTCTCTCCGGCTCCGGGGACGAAAATCTCTACCGCTGCCCAGGTTTTATTGCTTTTTACTACCTGCGGTCCCCCCAAAACGGTCATTTGGCAAGTTCTGTTCCTCCATTTTCCCCTGAAATGGGTATTAAATGTATTAATTTTTAAAACTTCCTGAAAAATGTTGAACGTGTGCAAAGGAAGAAGAAGTTCCTTTTTTCGGAGTGTAAGAAAAAGAAAGGCTGGAATTGATGTAGCGCCCAGGTTCTCTTACCTTATCCTCCTGAGGGTGAGATGAATAGAAGTAAAGCAGAGAAGATGGAGTGGTTAATAAACAGGGACCATCAGTGGAATTAAGAACCAATACGAAGATGAGGCTCCTGAAAAGAGAGCGAGAAGATCAGTCTGGCAGCCACCAGAAAAACACTCTCCGCGCATTTTGTCCTCCTCGTCTCGGCTCGGCTGGAGAGGAGAGCAGATGGAGCCGCCTGGTTTGTTTGGTTCCCCTGGTCCTCATGGAGGTAAAGGCTCTGTCCCCATTAAGCGGTGGTGGGTCAATAATTGTAAAGGGCCCTTCATGGAACCCCAGGTGGGTTTCACTTTTATAGGTGTAATGAAAGCCTCACCGCGGACAAGTAGCTCATTAAACGTCGCAAAAGTGCCGTTGTAAGAGCTACTCCTACTCAAACAACGTGAAGGTACGAAGAAGGTGGGCGCCGACAACATCTCACCAGCAGAACCTCCTCCTCCTGACAGGTGTTGGTTGGTTGTTCCATCTCAGATGGGCTTCGGACGTTTCGCACCCAAAGAAACATCTCCTTCACAACATTCCACGTTGTGATGTTTAAGCAGCTGCAGACAATGTGCTTTATTAACCTTGACTCTTGAAAAAAAAATATGCTTAACCATCATGAAATTTGAAGAAAGAAGCCTAGAACATAGAGAAGGTGGGATCTCCTATCCAGTCTCCGCAGGTTTTATTTAAACTGCTCCTTAAATGACGAACCCGAGTAGTTCAGCTGGACTAAATTCACTTGTCTATATATACAGTCTCTACTGTCTATTTGTAGCAGTGAAGGAGCCACAGGGGTTCTGGGAGTGGAGATCTGAGTCCGGCGCCGAGTACCGGTGACGTTCAGACCCCCCCCCGGAGGGGTGCTCTGTGGTGTCGTGAGATGAACGCGAACGTAGCATCAATCGTCGCCTCGCAGCGTTAACTGAGGCCGTGGGAAATCCGGCATGGCTCTAAGCGACCGACCCCTCGCTGGGGTTCAGTTCCCGCTCCGTCGCCACCCGGACGCCGCTCAGCTCCTCCTGCTCTTCACGTGAACCGTCATATTTCTCCACCGCTGCTTCCCTGCCCTGAACTGAGGTTTCAGGAGCAGCTTTTCCATAAATGATCACAGTCCCATTCAGTCGACCGTTTCACGTGTATAACAAGTTGACTGGGAAAACGTCTGGGATGTTGATATGAATTTCTGCTCCAAAGTGCTGAATCAATAATCAATTGTAATGGCAATAAATGAAAATCAATGTTATTGATCGGGAATCTGAGGTTAATGGTGCTGCTGGTGGTCAGTAGCAGTGATGGTGGTCAGTGGTGGTGGTTGTGGTCAGTGGGAGGTAGTCAGTGGTGGTCAGTGGTGATGATGGTGGTCAGTGGTGGTGGTTGTGGTCAGTGGGAGGTAGTCAGTGGTGGTCAGTGGTGATGATGGTGGTCAGTGGTGGTGGTTGTGGTCAGTGGGAGGTAGTCAGTGGTGGTCAGTGGTGATGATGGTGGTCAGTGGTGGTGGTTGTGGTCAGTGGGAGGTAGTCAGTGGTGGTCAGTGGTGATGATGGTGGTCAGTGGTGGTGGTTGTGGTCAGTGGGAGGTAGTCAGTGGTGGTCAGTGGTGATGATGGTGGTCAGTGGTGGTGGTCGTAGTCAGTGGGAGGTAGTCAGTGGTGATCAGTGGTGATGATGGTGGTCAGTGGTCAGTGGTCAGTGATGGTCAGTGGTGATGATGGTGGTCAGTGGTGGTGGTTGTGGTCAGTAGGAGGTAGTCAGTGGTGGTCAGTGGTGATGATGGTCAGTGGGAGGTAGTCAGCGGTGGTCAGTGGTGGTGATGATGGTGGTCAGCGGTGGTGGTGAACAGTTCCTATGCTGTGCAGAATCAAATCGAAAAAAATACAACTGTTTTTAAATGTTATTTTACTTTCAGCTCAACTGAGCTGCCTGACAGGATCTGGAAGTTGTTCTTGGGTAAACGATACTATTATTATTATTATTATTATTATTATGGTATGAATTGTGACACAGTAGATAATGGATGAAACCCATCAGTAGAAAAAAGCCAAATTGCTAGAGGAACGTGAATACAACACGAGACGGGATATACGATGGAAACTAGACTGGCGGATGTTCTCCTTCGGCGTCTGAGTTTGTCGTCTTCTGTGTCGCGTTTAACTGCTGGGATCATTTCTGCCGCAGCCAAGTTATCCTGAAAACCTGCAGCCCAGCCGAGGAAGTGATTTTTGGTTCCGGGAGACAAACGGGAACGAAATAACAATGTTCTTTGCTCAGATCTAATCGGGGTGAAAAGACTCGCAGCGGAGGCGGATTTTCCCGTCTTCTCCGCCACACGAGAACCTTTCCTCAGCCGTGGCTCAGAGCAAATCCCCTCCTGCGACGGCCGAGCTCCGCCGCAGACTCGCTGCCGTTCGCGAGAAGATCCGCAGCCACGTTTCACCATCAGTCTGAGATGGGTGAAGGACTCAGAGGGACCACTTTGTTCTCCACTGATCATAATGGAAGCCGCTGTGGTGTCAGAAGTGGGTTTTCAGTGGAAGGCTCGAGTTGGGTGGGAAATGGTTCACAGCTGGAGCAGAACGTTGAATAGAAGAGCAGAGCACTGGGGTCAACGTTTTTACTGGATTTCCAGATTTTTACAGTATCGTTAACAGTGATTTTTACAGATTTTTACAGGAACATTAAACTGTTTTCGCCCTAAATATAAATATTGTACTTCTGGGTTTTTATGTTGCTACTTTACTCGGCCGTCCAGGGTGGAGTTTTCTAGTCCAGTGATTCCAGGATAGAATCCAGACCAGGACCAAACACAGCTGAGGCGAGGAGAACAAAAAACTCCCGACAGTAAGAGGGGGGAGGAGAATGAACCTCTGGGGGTCCGACTGTGGGACGGCCCCGCGGCGGTGGTGCGCAGACCGGCCCCGTGTGTCGGCCGTGACGGAACTGGTCTGTCTGCTGTTAGATGTGCGTTACCCCCTGCATGTGTGGCTGGGGGGGGGCAGGATGAAAGAGACAACAAGAAAGGGGAGAATCTGTGAGGGTCAACTGCTGAAACACAAATCGAACGAGTGGGTTTTGAAGGCTGCAACAGACGGGGGGGGGGGGGGGGGNGGGGGGGGGGGGGGGGGGGGGGGGGGGGGGGGGGGGGGGGGGGGGGGGGGGGGGGGGGCACACTTTAGAGGGTCCGAAGATGAAAACCTGTGCCCCCCACAGTGTTCCGGATCTGCGGAGTGACCAGCAAGTTGGCGTCTTGTGAGTGCAGAGCCCAACTTGGCTTGTAGCTGCTGAGGAGATCACAGATGTAGCTGCTGCCAGACCTTTGAGCGCCTGATGTTTCAGGAGCAGCAAGTGTCCGAAAAAGAGGGGGGCGGCGGACAGGCAGCAGCGAATCTCTCCAGAAGGAGAGAAAGGGGAGTGGCCGCACAAGGAGGAGTGCGGTGCTGACAGTCAAGACAGCAGCACTCAGGAGGCAGGTGGCCACCAGGAGGAGGAGAAGGAGCGCAGAGCCATTTGGGGAAAAGGAGAGGCGCCGAGACGCAGCCTGGAAGCACCCGGAGCAGGGTGGCGGGGGGACCCTCGCAAGGGGTGGATCACCGCCTGTGACACCAGGCTGCTGGGTGGGACACGGTGGCAGCGTGTGCCGGGCAGGGAGCGAGTCCCTGATGTGTGAGTGGTGAGGACCAGCATGTACTTTGGTGAGTGAGCGAGAGACGCCGACTGGAGCCGCGGGGGGGGGGGGGGGGGGG
>UFQX01000083.1:989445-1022395 GCA_900497675.1 Arapaima gigas
CCCCCCCCCCCCCCCCGGATGAGCAACGCGAGACAGAAAAATGGATTAGCGATGACTGACAGCAGATACGTTAACAGACGACATGGATCTTTAAAACAGATCAGGATTTGGCCAAAATCCTTACAAAGGGAACATAAAGGCTTCGGTGCCGGGAAATAAGGGCTACTGCACACGGAGGCAGGATCTCGGAAACGGCTGACATTTCTCCAAATATCATATTATTGCACATTTCTGTAGGGTTTTTTCATGCTTACAAAGGGGAGCGTGCAGTGGAACCCGTGCCGTAATATGCTGTAAATACCGTATCGCTTTACCGCGCCTCCACATCAGAGAAACTGCTTCCTTTTCATTCTGGCATTAAAACCAGTGTTTCCATACAAAACTTTCTGAGGTGTAAAGTGGCACAAAAGGCAAATTCGTAGGAATGAAATAATGCAGGGCAGCCAAGTGAAACACGGGAAGTACTTCCACACCAAAAGTGCAGATTCGCAGATGCGGAATATATATTTTTGTGAATCGTGCTTGAAATGTACTTATGGCCGTTTTAAGCTGTTCGAAGTGGGGAAGCAGTAAAAACTGGCACAGAAGGGGGTTCTGTGGCGGGAATAAAGCCTGAGTTTAGGGTGGGGGGGTGTTCCTCGCGGTGAACGCTGTGCGACTGTGAGCTGGGAAAATCCTTCGTGGGGCAGCAGGTCGGGTTCGTGGGGCAGCAGGTCGGGTTCGTGGGGCGGGATTTTGTCACGGACCGTCGATGGGCGACCTGCCTTCCGGACGACGGCCGTCCGAGAGCGAGAGCCACGCCAGAATATTCTGCCGACGCTCCGTTATTACTGGCCTTCTGCTGCAGGTCTGGCCTTTCCCATCATGCCTTGCGTCCGATCATTGTGTTAGCAGCAAACCCCTGGCAGCACGTTACCTGTGTGTGTCAGTACTGCGTTCACCTGCAGTATAATACTTTCCTCTCCTTGGCCAGGAAGCCTGTGTCAGAGTGGCCTCCTGCCAGCGCTGCTGCGCCCCCCTGTGGCTGCTCTGCCACCCTCCCCAGGAGCGAAGCGGTTCCTGCCACTGGCCTCGGACCCCGTGATGACAGTGAACCTCGTCCCCGGCCTCAGCGTGGTGACCGTCCCTCAGAGACTGGCGGGAAACGACATTCACAGGATGTCAGGATACCAAGAGGTAAGGTAAAGTAAGGTAAGGTAGCATAAGGTCAGGTAAGGGAAGGTAATGTAAAGGTCAGGTAAGGTAAGATAAGCTGAGGGTAAATGGGAGACAATGCAGTAAAAAGTAGGTGAAGTTGCCAGAGAAGCCTGTCAGGTGAGGATCACACCTACACCTGTCCTCGGGAAGCGGCAGAGATGGACGGTCCCTGCTGACGTCCCCCGGTGTGGAAACGTGCTGTCAGACGTGAGAAGATCACGTGGGCTCCGCTTCGCTCTCCTTTGAGAATAATCCACCCCACGGCTGTAGAAGGAGACGTTTCGGCACAGGACAGGTGTTTGTTGGATACGACAGCGACCTGGAACAGCCGGAAAACAAGGAAAACTCAACAAGTCCAGGTGTGCAGAAACCAGACGACCTTGGAGGCCAAACTGGGTGACATCAGCGTCGGATGCCGATACATCAAGCACAGCATCTCGAGTCCCTTCTGCTCCTCGTGCGCCTGTTGGATGTGGCGTGTGGGGAACGTTGAGGAGAAGGTCCGTGGCTTTGAGAAGCGACGGGCTGGACAGATTATATGTTATTTAGTACAGTTAACTCAACTAACCAAACTAACTCCGGAGTCCTCAGCTCACATCCAGAACCTGGAGCGCGGGGGTCCGTCCTGGGGTCTGCAGATGCAGCCCGACTCTGGTAGTTCATCCTCTACATTCTTCTCTGGAAAGTTGAAGATATCGTAACCCTGAGCAAAGAGATTGAGAGAAACATCATGAGAACCTGCTGACGGTGTCCATCAAACATCACCTGTCTGGGATTTGAGTCACAGCCTGGGGGGTGGGTGCAGTGGTGTAAACCGGAGCCTCCCTGGCGTCACGTCTCAGATGTGGACCAGACTTCTCAGCCGCTTTAAATCCTCCGGTCGGAGGTGATCATCTGCATTCCGAAAACCGCGGCGATGCATCTCTGGCCGATCGAACAGAAAGCGTGACGTCGGCTTCGCCGGAGAGGAGCGGGTCGCTGCCGGTGGGAGTCGGCACTCTGGTGAGAAATCAAGCGCAAATTCTCGATCAAAAACAAGTTTTCATCAGATGTTTTTTTTACCTTGAAAATTATGGATCAGAGGAGCTTTGCTGTCAAAACGCATCAGCGCTCAACCTTCACACCAGCTGGAAATACTTAGATATACGTGTTGCTGCAAAAGCCGTTACACGTGTGTGTGTGTGTGTGTGTGTGAGAGCTGGGTCACTTCGCGTCCTGTTGTACCTTCAGAAAATGAGAAACGCTTCTGGAAACTGCGCTGCTGTCGACAAGGAAATCTGCACGGTTCTGATGCAAATTAACATTCATTTTCTGATATATTTTCTGTTTTTTACCCTCAAGGGACATTTTTGAGCCGTAACACGTGCTGCACACTGAAGACCGAGTGTAAATCCGCTCTTCACCACGGTAACTGGATTCCTCCCCTCTTTCCAGAGGGACCCAGTTCAATGTGCAAGAAATGACACCTCCAGAGTCACTTTGTCCCCAGGAGGAAATCGTGTCGCTTGCAGTTTGTGCAAAATAAGGTTTAATTCTCAGGTGAGTCCAGTGTTTCTTCTGAACTGTGTGTGTGTGTGTGAGTAACTTCCCAGGCGTTATTCAGGTGTCAGCAGTAGAAGGTGTGGAAGGTGTAGTGCAGCCAGTCGAGGACGTCTGAGAGTGTACAGGAAAAAGCGGTTAAGGCTCCACATTGAAATTGTGCATGTGGAGTTATGAGCACAGCGCAGCACAGATGGAATAAATACTACAGTGCAAACTGGTGGTGTTGTACTGGAGAACTGGGGGGGGGGGTCTTGAGGTTCAATCCCTCGCAGTGCAACAGAGCGGCTCCTGTGTGCAGCCCGACACCTCGGAAAACCGCCCGTCTCCTGCCAGTTGTAGTGGTGAGGAAGGGTGGAGCTGCACTGTGCTGAACCTCACCGGGGGCCTACAGAGGGACAGGGATGTGTGTGGAGCGGGAAGAAACACCGGCAACCTGCTGGGAAGCTGGATGTTTCAGTGTTTCCGTTTCCGGACTTGGTGTTTCTAATGACCTGGGCGTGTCTTTGGTGACCAGATCCAAGCCTCGGCCCACTACGGCGGCACCAAACACGCAAAGAAGCTCAAGGCCACGAAAGCCCTCAAGTGCGAGTCCGGAGTGGCCAAGGGGACGACGCGCACGGCGAGACCGCGGTGCCCCCCAGCTGCTGGCGGGACGGGTGAGGACCTTCCCCTCCTTTCCGATTAGCGTAGAAGCTGCAGACGTGGAGGAGGAACCCGGCTCTGGAAAAGCGGTTAGACAGCAGACGGACGGATCGCGACGTCGGGCTTCAGATGTTCTACAGTAAACTGGCATATTGCTTGTCATTAACCCGCTTATTAAATGTCCCCCTTTGTCACCGCGGGGTCAACGCCAGCGGAGGGAAGACGAGAGCGAAGCAGGTCCGTCCCTGGGCGTGAGGAGGAGACGGAGGAGGAGAAAGCCAGACGTCTGCTCTACTGCTCCCTCTGCGAGGTGGCTGTCAACTCGCCCTCCCAGCTGGAGGCGCACAGCTGCGGTGAGCTCGGCGCCCCGACCCCCTCTGTGACCCCCGACACGGCCCTCGCGAGGCTGATCGAACAAGCGCTCACATCGCGCTTACAGAAGGAAGGAGAAAGAGGTTGAGCTTGAGGTCCATCAAAGTACAGGAACCCCTGAGTTATCCGCTTCACCGAGTTACACCCACATATGAGGCTCAGTGTGAGGGGGGGTTCCCATTTATTTGTTTAAGTAACACACCCGAAATGGCCGACAGACATCTCTGGAATGCACTCACTTCCCATAATGCCCCACTCTTAAAGCAACACTCACATTACAGCCGCGACTTAGATTTCGCCTTATTTCACGTGGGAACTCATTACAGTGGTAGGTGGGGGGGCGGCTTTATACCACCAACTGCTGGAGGATCTCCTCTGCGGGGGTTATTTCATAACCCGGGTCCCTGTGGTCGCAGGACAGGCTCTGGACCCCCGCAAGCCTGACCGAGGTGATGTGGGTTTTTTTCCTCCCAAAACCGAGTCTTTCAATTTGTAGCAAAATGTTTGTGGAAAGATTTGCTCAACGCAGACAGAAACGGCAGAATCCAGAAACAAAGATCAAAACCACTAGAGTGACATGCGGGCAGTAAAGGGCGTTACGTGTTATCGGTTTCATATTCTCAAGGTTATTTCCACTCGTGTGCGTTCAGGTACTAAACACAAGACAATGCTGGAGGCCAGGAGTGGCAACGGAACCATTAAGTCCTTCCCCAGGCCGGGGGTCAAGGGCAAGACTTCCCCACCCGCCAACACAGCCACCGGCCTGCAGGACAAGGTGTTCCGCTGCGAGACGTGTGACGTCCTGGTCAACTCCGAGACGCAGCTCAAACAGGTGAGTTGCAGGGTGTGTTAGGGGACCTGCTCGGTGCTGTGACACACCCCTTCATCTCGTCTTAACTTCTCCTCTTCAGAAGCCCCCTCAAACCACACGTTTAATATGTAGGTTCATACATAATAAATACACTTCCAGTCAAAAATGTGACCCCACCTGCTGGAAATGAGCTTTTTTGTAACCGACGACGTTTTACCTCCGGATCAGTATTTTCAGTTGTCCTTCACTTTCTTCCTTCACTGGCTCTGCTGTTTCCTGGGGGGGGGGGGGGTGTTTCGCTGCCGGACGAAAAGATGCTCAAATATCAAACTAAACTGCTGGAGTTGCGTATCTGCTGAACACCATGATGGCCATGCTTGCGATGCCACGCCGGGCTTGGGAAACGTCATCTCCGCCCCCAGCAAAGCAGCCCCGCACCATGATGCTGCCGCCACCGCCGCCACACAGGCACACTTCCTGCAAAAATTCAACAGATGAACCCAAATACTTCATGTTTTTATTCACTGGTCCACAAGACCGACTGCTGCTCCTCCAATGTCCAGAAGCAGGTAGCTGGTTAAGAAAACATTTCCAGTGAAACTAGACTACAATGCAGGTTTTTGTGTCAAACCATCTTGTTGTTGGAACTAAATGTGGACTAACTTTCAAAGTAATACAGCATAATAACAAATGTTTCTGTCAATATGTTTCTTCTGAAAATTAAAGCCATGACATCAAACGTAGGCATGACTTTCTCGGAAGATTTTGCCTCCGGCTTGCAGTTAACCTCCTGTTTGCTGTGCAGCACATCAGCAGCAGGCGGCATAAAGACAGAGCAGCAGGGAAGCTTCTGAAAGCGACGTGCAGCCCCTACAGCAAAGGCCCGACTGCGCAGCCAGTGAGTCTCTCCCCCCTTCGCAGCTCCGCGGTCCCAGTGAGGCCGTCCTGGTAAACATCTCAAAACATTGCTTAGTCGTTCCCTTTATTCAACATGTTTACCACGTCTTACCCCGGTATTGGAGCTCCTGATGCAAGGAGCTGTGTATACTAATACCCGGACCGGTGTCCGAGTCCAGAAGTCCCGGTTTAACCAGTTCCATCTCAGTGCAGCTGAAGCGTGTGAGAAGGATACTGGAGAAGGGTTCGAGTGCAAGTGAGACACTAGGGGGCAGCACTGCACAGCATCTGTGTTCTCAGTCTGTGCCTGCTGCCGTCCGGGCTCAAACGCACTTCCCGCTGCGTCATTCCGGTCACTTCCGTTCAGTAACAGCCATTGCAGTCTCCACGTTTTACTGTTTTTCTATTTTATATTGATGTCATTCTTCACTTTTTACATTGACTACTAAACATTTGTTGCCATTATTACTTATCATAAAGAACAAAACATGATGTATGATACAAAATATAAAAAGAAACTGTGTACAATCACACAGACGCATATTAACCTCCTTAACTGTGAGGTAATGAGGTAACTGGTGTTTAAAGTGCTGTTTATCGCACTGAAACAGGTGGGTCAGAGTGTTGAGGGGGAATTAACTGGGGTTTTTCACACGAACCCGGAACCAATCGCAATGTTCCTCGTAAGGATTTAGGCTGACCGGCTGTGTTTGTACGGGTGTCGGTCGGGGGTCCTGGCTCCGCAGCTCCGGCGACTGCTGTCGGTCGGGCGGTGACCTGCGTCGCGTGTGCCCCGCAGGAGAAGTCGGGGCTGAAGAAGGAGCCGCCACAGCCCCCGGGGGCCCGTCTGCTGCCCGCTTACCTGGCTGCCGTGGTGCCGTCTGCCCTCCTCTTTCAGCCGCAGCCCCCGCCCCCCGCGGAAGACGGCCCCCTGCTGCCGAGCCACGCCAGCCCTCCGTCTGGTCCCGCCACGTCCGGTCGGGAACGTCTTCCCCCGTCTGCGGCGCGACCTGGGAACTATGCAGAGTTTCTCCTCTTCTCCTTTCCTCACTAAATCACATAAAGAGGAACATTTTATATTGATATTAGTACAACTTAGTATTAAATTATTAAAACAGTAATGAACATCTGAAAGTCCTTGGTAGAAAGAAGGTTGCAGTGTTGTTTATACTCCCTGTATGATGTAATACATGCATTGGGGGGGGGGGTATGGAAACAGCAGAAGTTATATTGTTCAGTAATAAAGTCATAATTAAAGATTTTCAACCCTGTATGGACATTTTTATGGAATAAATCCATTTTGTCAAATCCATTAAGACTGGGAATTAGCCGCTAAATGATGCACTGCTGTTCCTGGCCATTTATAAACCATTAGGGAGGTTAATGGCGCGTCTGGCTGCATAAAGAGCCGCTAAGTGTGTGTGTCCCGCGTTTGTCGTGCACAAGTACACACGCTTGCAGGGTGTGGCTGTCTGCTCTGCTGTGATTCTCTGGGCTCCTTGTATCCCTCGGAGCTGCTGAATCCCGGCTGCTGATGCTGGTCAAACTGCAAACAGTCCGTTGACTGGAAAATAAAATGGACGTCATATAATTTCACAGGTTCCTCTAGTCCTTAGCTAATCCAAGCACTGTTTGCTGGTGTTCAGGTAATATTGTCCTGAGTGGCCTCATGAGATTTGTTCACCAGCAACTGCGAGTCAATGTAATGGACCACCTGTTAGTGACCAGGTAAGGTTACTGACCGTTCCCCTTCAGTATACAGGTATTACTGTGATTTTATTACATTGCTTTCAGGTGTATAAGAACCAGATTCAGTCTTTGAAGGAAGGAAGCAGGAAGATCAGAGAATATTTTTAAAAAGCTGCAAAAATACAATCCATTATATTCACCATAAATGCATGTGCCCTCATTTTAAGGTCCTGCAGGTGTGTCTCTCCCCACGAAAAAATGTTGGTCCTTTCTAGTTAAAATTGGCTGAATAATGGTGTTTGGGGAGAAGGAGGACGGCGGTCTCGCTCAGGTGTCACGTCTCCTCGCCTGCAGAACAAAAGCTGAAAAGCAGAACTTGAACCTAAAAAGAGGAACAGCGAGCTGGCGATAATTTAGTCGTGCCGTTAAAAAAAACAGGGCCGTTTCTCGTCGCCGAAAAACAAAGACGCGCCGTCTTCAGACACGCAAGCGCTTCTCCCACCTTTTCCTCCGTTGAATTAGCCATTCGAATGTGGCGCCCAGTGGCTGTGGGATGGGCTCTGGAGGATAACGGACGAAAATATAAATGACTCCGAGTTCTGCTTTAATCGTGACGTTGACCTTCGGCCCCTTTAGGTACGAGTGGCTGTTGCGGCCATATGCTTCCCCTTGAAAAGCGGCTGTAAAAACTTTGCTGTCTGGCATCTTCTTAGCTGCAGACGCAAACAGAGTCAAGTTGGGCACAGAAGTGTGACAGTAAATACATCTCAACAAATAGGTATTGTTTGTGCTGAGGGAGGAATTCCGCCTGTCAGAAACTGTGCTTTTCTGTTCCCTTCCAGAATGTTCAGACCACCCCGGAGCTGCTAGACAGCGGCGAGAGAAGGACCTACACCGGAGCTCACAGCACCACATCAATACCACGCAAATATATACCGGAGCCCAAACATCCGTACAGAAAAATTTCGGCTGTTTTCAGGCTTCGACTTACAGGGACTTTACAGCTTCTTCTGTGGCACCTTCTCTGCCCACTGAGTTCTGACCCACCTGCAGAGCGCAGCGAAAAGCAGATTCCCCAGCCGTGCCCCGCCATTCCGGCTCCTTCGGGGGTCCACAGCGTAGGAAGCGTCCCCTCGTTGCGGGTCTGTTGGAGGCGGCTGTGTCACAGGAGCCGCTCCGTGTAAAACGTGACCGTTTTGTGCCACCAGGTTTGCCCTCACAGCCTGACCTCCACCTTGTGCTGGGAAGGAAGGCGAAACAGCTGGAGAGAACATTCAACGCCGAACGTGAACAAAAAACACGCAGCTCATTTTAATGTTCTGTACCAGTTATTTTAGCCCCCCCGCACCCTAAAATCCCCATTTTAAACTGTTCCTCTTCCATACTTTAAGCCCAAAGTGTAATTATTATTTGACATTTCAGTCATGACCCTTATGTACGGAGTCCTCCAAAGAACCGGAGCCTCCGTTTGTGACACCGCGGCGGTAAAGGAAAACGCTAAATGGTGACTTCAGAAAATGATGACAGACCCCACAGGATGACTTTGTCGTTCGCGTGTCGGCTCCCACTCGAACAACCACTTTTTCGTACTCTCGGTTTTTTAACTGGCTGTTACCCCGGGCCAAGAAGACGTAGCAGTGCAAAGGTAAATAGTAATAACATATTACATATCAGCAGACCTTATTACCTAAAAACTTGATGAATTTAGTACATTTGTGTGTCCTGCGTGTGACATCAGCACTCCGGCTTCTACGGGGCCTTGTCAGAAAACCAATTTTCCCCCCTTTTCGGAGCAGTGGCCTTTTTGGAAGTCAATGAACTTAACTGTGCGAAAAGCTGCTTTAGAGAGAGAAGTACCTGTGGGCCAAATGTCAAATGTGCGGCTTGGAAAACAAAACTCTGCATAAACAACAAACAACCGCACAGTAACTGAACTTTATAAATAGAGAAATTTGCAAAGTCGCCCCCAAGGCGTGACGTGCTGGATGAGAATAATATCTTGTTTTGATCTCAGACTCGATGTTATTCAGCTCAAAGTCCGCTTGAGACGGACGTCACGCGGCTGATGTTCTACGCTGTATTGGACCCCTACGCTGGTGGGAAAACAGCAGAAATACCATCGGCATTACAATTCCTCACGTGAGGCCCCGCGGGTCGGCTAAACCCCCCAGATCAACGTTATTCTTCACACTTGTCGCCCTTGTTAATAACATCTGCTCCACCTTGACCCGGACGGCCTGGAGGTACAGAGACTCCCATCTGACTCGTTCCCCCCGTCACTTTGCCTCTCTTTAATCTCTCGCTGTACACGGGCTGAGCAGAGGTCCCTCACAAGGGTTCCGCAGGACTGTTATTAACTTAGCGGCTACTCCCCTCTTTAACAGTGCATGTAAAATATTCTTTGGCAACTGAGTTGATATAAAATGTTTTAACATCTGAATTTGATTACAAAGTCCTGCTTTAGTTACACATTGATAACTTTGAAAAATTAATATGTGGGATTAATTCTCACATGACAGGACAATGAGGATGCAAAGCCGCGAAACTGGCCTGTATTAGATACGTTGTTTATAAAATTTTATTTTATTATTCTTATTACTGTGGGTGCAGCAGACAATGTGCAAGTGGGGCAGGACAGTTCAGAGGGAATTTCACTGGAAAAGCCGAGGTGAACGTTCGTCTTTCTTCACTTCGCTTTTTAGTATCGACCCAAAGAGCTCAGGGGGGGAAAAAAAAAAATTAATAAATACAGGACTTTAATGTAAGTTTTCATTCGGGAGAAATGAACGTACGTATTTTTTATTGATATACATTTCATTTGGTTAAGAGAGAAAACATCATTTCAACGTGTCCAAATCTGTAGCTGTGACTGAAGTAAAACGTGAAGAAAAATCAAGGGTGTGGCCACTTTACGAAGGCATTAATGTTCACCCAATATACCGTCACCTTAAAAGGACCATCGTTTTATTTCCGCTTAGCTCATTCGTTCTGTACATTTGTCAGTTTGCAAAGCAGAGCTGCAGTAAACCCGGTGAAGCCGTGCGTCTCGGGCCTCCATTAGGACTGGCGGTAATCGATGGCGGATGAACGGATAAACGTGTTGAGGTTGTACATTAAGGCTTCTTCCAGCCAATAAACCCCGAGTACATTACTGTATATTAAACGTGACTCATTGATGCAGTTAAACATTGAGGGGTGTAGCAGAGAAGTTAAGACCAGCTATATTGCACATTCTGTAGTGAATTTTTTTCTGTTAAAAAAAAAAAAACACACTGCAGGCATTTCTTATAACTTCTTATACTGTACCGGGACTTGTGTACCTCACTGTGCCTCTGCTCAGCTGTTGGCTTTGTACGGGACTGCAGCGCCACCTATCGGTGGAACAATAGATAACTATTTTATTAAATACAAAATGCATGCAAAACACTTGTGAATATTCATTATTTAAGCCAGTTGACAGCATAGGATGCCCACATTTGCCCTTTGAATTAATGGCATCCCAGCAACAAACATTTCCTACTTTATAATTATGGCAAAGTTGTGACATTTTGGGACTAGTATAAGACCTGGGGCAGCTCCCTGTTAATGGACAAATGCTGAATTCTGAAGGGAGTGAGGAAACACCCTGGACTTGTGTGTGTGATGGAGGACAACAGCACCTCCAGTCACCAAGAGGAAGAATCTGCTCTCCACCTGCAGAGCACAGAGCTGCACTCCAGCTGGCCAAACACAGCAGGGCCTCCGCTCCCCCAGAATAACCCCCCCCCCGTAAGGCGGTAAGTGGAGGGTCACCTTACTGCGAGGTTAATGGAAAAAAACAACGTTTCGGTCTGTGTTCTAGTTACGTCTTAAAGAGGAACTCGTGTCCAACGTTCACAGTGGAACAGACTGATGTCCAGGAAGAGAAGAGCACCTACAGAAAGCATGTAGAGGTCATAGTACCGTGTAAAAACCCTCAGTTAATATGATTCGCTTTCAAGAACTGCATGTTTTCCGTGCATAACACACAAACACAACGTTAGGAAATCAAAGTGCACGTTTTGCACAACAAACAGGTCAATTAAACCCAAATATCCATACTGTGCCCTTTAAAATGTCTTTATTTGGGCTGAAAACTTGACAGAACTAACTTTACTGCATTTAAAATGCTTCTTCATAGTATTTACAAATAAGTAGCAAGTAAGTAGCATGTGTGAAACTGCTCGAAATAATTCCGGACCACCGATCCATCCACGGTTACCACAGTAAACCATCAATTGGAAGAGCTCACCTGTTACTGTGCCTGTGAGTAAATTAATCAGTCAAACTACATGTTTTGCTTTAAAATTCAATATATTAGATTTCGGATGTATACTGTTTAATGATTCGGTTGTCACTGTCACGCTACTGCAGCAGTGAAACCAAACAAACGTTAGAAAAATACAGACAATTCCGACAAAGAGCACTGACCATTAAGAAAATGCAACTTTTTTTAATGACTACATACATTTATAAATGAGGATTATCGCTAATTTGAACTTCTTTGCAACATTCCACACAGTAGTGCTGCTTCTAGACACTGCAGTTTAACACTAGCGGTAACAACCAGTCTTCCGACTTGTGTATCGTAAGCAACACGGAAACATACTATTTACAGCATTATTCTTCATACTTTACAATTTGGAAGAAGGTTACTTATGCTTTGTAAGAGCAAGGCGTTAACAAAAAGAAGGAAAACCATCTGCATACGAATAAAGTGTCCTTGGACCAGACCATTCATACAGCGGTGGAGATCAGCAGGCCTGCAGTGTAAACAGCAGTATAGTCTCGCTTCTCAGTTGTAACCACTGACTTGCACTTCTCCAGGAGGGGGTGCAACTGGCACCGGGCCCCCAGAGGTTTATTTGTCTCCCTTGGCTTCTGCTTGGGAGTTTGTTTTCCGCTCCTCAGTTGCAGGCTGACTTACTGTATTCACTATTCTAGCTGTTAATAGTTCAAATATCGACTGTATCTATAGACTTACCTTTTACCCACAGTCTTACTTTGCATCCGTTCTGTCTGCTTCTGCCATGCCTCTGACCCTTTGTTCAGCACTCTGTGACTGTGTGAGAAGGGCCTCTTAAAATAAACTGGTCTCAATTCTACTCATCACACTGTAGACGTAGCTGAGCATCTGCACCGTCACTGAGAACAGGAGCGATTTCCCTGCCAGAGGGTCCAGCAAACACCAGTTGCTGCATCATTGCACACTGCTGACAGGTTGTGTAGACACCTGACAACAAGAGGAAAGTGAAGACTTGCCTTTAGCTTTAATATATAGCTGATCAGAAAGACGTGAATTATTTTCTACAAATGCCAGACCAATAAACTTGGGCGATCTGGCAGAGTGGAGCTGAGACCGTCCTGTCCTCTCTCTGTGCCCTCTGGTTCTTTTTCTCACTATTAGTTTTAACAGTCTTTCTCGATTCGCAAGAATGTTAAAATCTTATATGTAAAGCATTGTAGTGATACATGCATTCCTAATTTCCAAATAACTGCTTTAAAAAATAAAAGTAAATAAAATGATCAAAACAAAGTGGATTAGAAACAATGCTATACAGAGTCTTTAGCTCTTCTCTTCGATAGACAGGACCCCTCCCCCCCCCACCCAGGCCAGGCAGGGAGGTGGAGCTAGTTGCTGCAGCAGGAGGCCTTGCTGGGCTGAGCCGTCTCCGTCAGGTCCACTCCTCTGTTTCTGCCTGCGGTGGTTCCTGAACCTTGGGCTTCATTCTTGGGCAAACGCTTTGCTGTGTAAAGAACCAAAGACAGACCCTGAATGACTCTTCTCGGAGACCAAGCTATTTTTGTCCTTTACACATTTCATTAAAACTAAGACAATCGTGCACAGAAAGTGTATTTAAAGGAGCATAAATAACACACTACATAGAGTGAGATCAAAGAAAATGCCATTGGATATTTATTAATTACTACTTCT
Source organism: Arapaima gigas (assembly GCA_900497675.1). Lineage (NCBI taxonomy): Eukaryota > Metazoa > Chordata > Actinopteri > Osteoglossiformes > Osteoglossidae > Arapaima > Arapaima gigas. Next base: position 1,002,549 of record UFQX01000083.1, read on the forward strand.
CCAAAATAGGCTGTTTTTCACCCCCCCCCCCCCAACAAGAGATAAAGCATTTTAAATACCAAAGCCCTTGTTCCCATGCCGGGGCGGTAAAGTATGATGCATATACTGCTCCAGGTAAAAACACGGGCACTGTGTCCACTGTCATTGTTCACTGACTTCTGTAGCAATCCCCTTTATATTCAGAGTTACACTTTTGGCCTCTTGGCCTCTTCCCACACTTACGTTCTCTCCAAGCAAATTTCTTAAGACGATTAAAGCATCAAAATAAGAGGCTTTTAAAGTACAGCATTTGGTTTAAAAATATCCAACCTTCACCATTTTCCGTTCGTGCTGGTTTAAATCACCTCAACAGAATAAAAACAAGACTTTTCAAAGTGCTGACCTTCCTATTTGGAAAGCTATCTCATGTAGTCACACCGGTGTGGTTTCCCATGACAGAGACACTCATATCATGGCCCCAGACTCTCACCTCCTACACTTTCTACAGACTCCCACACAGCTCTCATGTTGCCTCAGAAACTTGAGAAGCTGTAAACACTCACATTCTCTCATTCTGTGGAATCCTGAGTTACACTAACAATGTGGAAATGCTGATGCAACAGAACAGCAGCAGCACAAATTAGAGCAAATTCCATCACGACTAGCAAAGGAACAAACGGGAACTGAGGACAGTCTGCTGCATCTTACGCTGCCAGTTAAGATCCTACGCTGGGCCTCCAAAGTCACCCCAAAATAATTAAAACAGCAGCACCATTAATGTGGCTCTGAAGGCAAAGGAAAACCTGCAAACATACCGATTTCCATGAAAATCTCGCTCACGTTCATCGAAGTCTTTGCTGATGTCTCCATAAACAGCAAGCTGTTGTCATCCGCGTATGACTGTGCACCCTGCAAGACAATTTGCCGTTGCCACGGGTCAAAGAAAGCATGACAAAGTGAAACACGGAAAATGACAGACGAAAACGATACATGCTAAACGTAAAGATATGACGGCAAAATACGGCAGTATAATAGCATAACGCACACATTCCTCCCCTAACAGGGTCAACTGGGTTCCAAGAGAACACCCATTGTAATTCCCAATATGAGGGTACCATTATTACAGGGAAAAATAACCAGTTCCAGCACTAAACTAACATTTTGTGCATTAAAATGAAAATATCAATGCATTTTAGAATATCTGCAGCAGAATTATTACTTTTATCGTGTCCTTTAACACTTTTTAAATTCATCCATTCCGTGGTGTAAGGAGCACCGATTCCTCTAAGCTGCGGACTTGTGCTTCCACAGGCAAAACTCCGAACACACATAAAGCACCTGCTTCGGCCAACAAAGATTTTACATAACAGACAGCAGATATTGCCTGGTGGCCACCTGCCGACATCAATATAAACCGTCGCTGTCTCTGTATTGCTGGTGCCACTAATGCACTTTCTTTTTAGGCTTATTTGATAGAAATTCCTTGCTGTATAAATGGATAAATCAGTGCAAGAAGCTTAACACCATAAGTCCCTTTGAGAAAAACATCAACTAAATTAATTGTAATAAAAATACTGAACCTATTCTAATTGCACAGCTCACTCCAAGGTTAAGAATGTCAGTATGATGAGAAATAGGGAAATAACACAGCGGTTTCTTTTGTTATAGAAGCAGAATATCTGCACACACTGCAGAGTGAAAGACATAATAGGAACGATAAATAAAAAGTATAAGAAAATACCCCCTGTGGAAGTAAAATGGCTGACCAGCTGCGCAAAAATGCTATACTAAATACCAAGCCAGTTTTACGGAAAAAAATATATACATTTTAATAAGCAGCTATAATGGTTTTTATAAATTTTAATGGCCTGTTATGAACGTTAAAGAAAGATGCTGAAAAGCTGGGGGGGGGAAGACAGATGTCATAAAACTGAACCAAAAGCACCAACCTGGAATTCCACGGCTCTCTTGTTTGCAAGGTCAACCTTGTTTCCAGCCAAAGCTATGACAATGTTTGGACTTGCTTGTCTCTGAAGTTCTTTGACCCAGTTTTTAGCCCGTGCGAAAGACTCCTGACAGCAAACAAATGAAGAGACGCTAATGAAAAAACGGTCACCAGAAAGTAAGTTGCAGCAAACCTCCCAGTTACATTCATGCTGAGCCTGATGACAAGGGCCTGCAGTTTTGCTCAGCTTTATTACAGCACTTCTCCCTCAAGCTGTCATAGTAAACACCTCATGTTCTCCACCAATAATTTGACCACGAACAGAGGCAGGTGACCAACTTAAAACTCCAATAACTTCCACGAGCGTTGTGAATAGGAAGAGAAAGATCATCAAAAATATCAAGATGTATTTAAAATTAAAGTCTTACCCCGTTATCTCGCCAACCTTGCATCTCACCCCACAGCAGAACAAATTTCCCTCAAAAAGCAGTCCCTCTCCTCTTCCCCTCACCACACATGAATGTGTCTGAGCAGTTCCACCCGGTTATGGTGCCACTCACAGCTAACAATGGCCTCTTATGCCACATAAACCATTGGATGTGGACCGATGTCCTCCAGCTGTCCACCTGCTGCTCACGTTTCATTCAATCGCATCCAGGCCTTGGGCTGTAGTGTTAAGTGCAGCTCGAAGTCTGTCTTAACTGTCATTTTGCAGTAAAATGTGAGGCAAACAGAGCTGTTTTGTTTTGCTTAAGCTTTGCTTTTATTTATTTATTTTTTTTGGAGAGAGGTGTGTGTACAGTACTAACTCTTCAAAACGGAGAAAGAAATCAGTTTGGTGACACCTTTAGCCGGTATTCGGTAGGGGATGTTCTTCTCCTTCTCCGTGTTAGGTGGATGTGGGCGACATAACCAGGCAAGACTGTACACCAATGATTTATGAAGCCATGTCACTGATCAATATATTGGTCCATCAGCTGAATAAAAGGTTTGTTAAAAACCATAAGAGAACTGCGGGGCGTAGATTTGTCATTTAGTTGACTTTAGAGCAAAAATTTCGCTGAAGTGGATCAAAAAAAAGAGAAGCATTCGATAAACAGAAGGGTGAGTGCAGCGTAGTTTTTACCCATCTGTTACAAACTGTCAGTGCTGAAAGTTATGTCCCTGTTAGGATTCACACTGACACCTTGTTTTACTTTCTTTAAAATGGAGATTTATTTTAAATCAGAACCTATACTTGAAACATCTATGCAGGCTTAGTATACATCTGCTATCCATGGGTATATGAGACATTAACATCACTGTCAACTATTTCATTCACCTAAAAAAATTATCAGCAGGATACTAGCGATAACCACGGTTAGTAACAACACTGCTGCAAATAAATAATGACTGAACACGTACCAGTCTACACCTTCCTGGCCATCAGCAATTTACATGAGGTTAAAAACACAGTATGTAAGCAAGACTGTACACATCCATTAAGTGCTACTGTTAACATTTTGTACCCCAAAATCTGACCAGTTAACTTCTGGATAGCAGAACACTTACAAACACGATTGCTGACGTTAACTGTGTACTATAAAGCAGTCAAACTACACTCCTGAATTAAAGATACACGTAATGGAGATATTCATCAAAACACTGCCATTACTGCCAAGTTCAGTTCAACTACCAAATTTGAGTTGGTAAAAAAGTAAAATTTACAAGTCAGCACTGCATAGAAAATATATTTTAAAAAAAATGTTCTTATGGGTAAATGTAGCCAAGACCTCAATTCATCAAAAAAAACATACTTGAGAAAAATCATTTTAAAGTTGTGCACAGTTTAAGGTCTTCATCAACAAACATAAAACCTTAACATATAAAAAATTAACATGCCTCATGGAGACAGGCTCCACGATCAGTAATGTGAAACCACAAGTTCAGTAAGCTGAAGCCAGCACAGAAGCTCTCTCACTTTTCCACTGAGGCCAAACCTCAGTGCGCACCATTCCTGCAATACCTGCGTCCATTTGCTCAGCTCTTACTTTGCATATGACATTATTGTGACTCACTTCGTTTGTGATGTCATACACCACAATGGCGGCCTGCGCACCTCTGTAGTACATGGGTGCTAGACTGTGGTATCGCTCCTGGCCAGCTGTGTCCCAGATCTCAAACTTCACCGTGGTGTCATCCAAACACACTGTCTGGGTGAGGAATGCCGCTAAGGTGGAACAGAGATCAAATGGTTTTCTCTGTTTCTGTTTGACACCAAGTTACTGAATCACATCAAAAAAAAACAAAAAAAAAAAAACACTCTGCTGCTTCAGTAAACATGCAGCTATAATAAGAAGTGGTTTTAAACTTTGCACATTTAAAACTACAGTCCATCCTTGTGTGAAAGTGTAAGAAAAGCATTTGGCTCACCTCCTATCGTGCTCTCCTGGAACTCGTGGAACTGGCCTTTGACAAAACGGAGCACCAGACTAGACTTTCCCACGGCCGACTCCCCCAGGAGCACCAGCTTAAACTGGCAGATCTTATTCCCAGCATTCGGACCATTCGGCCGTGTGGCTCCTCCCCGACTCGCCATGACTGTAGCTCCGTCTCCTGCTCCGTGTGCAACAGGAGATTCTCCACTGACCGCTCTCGAGCCCTGCGATAGATCAGAGGAAACTCATCCATACAAAGTTCACTTGCTCACTCACAGATATTAAAGGAGGAAAAAATGGGGGGGGTCGGTTTTGTCGGTTTTAGCAGATCTGCTTCCGTTGACTGCAATCGTGTTTTTAAGCATCCTGATCTGGCTCACTAGTCACAGCATCAAATGCTTGCTTGTGAAAACTAGTTACTAATATTTATACATACACACATCTAACAAATCTGCAGAGATGTGCAAAGTGCTACAGTCAAAATGAATAGAGACCCAGCTGTTCTGTTCCTACAGCTCCTACACCTCACCTTGTCAGAACAGCTATTAGGAGCAGGTACTGAAGTCATACTGTAAAGTTGTACTAAGTCTCACTCTGGCTTTATTGAAAACTCTTGTTTTGTTTGCATAAATAGGAAGTCACTCCAACCTGATGTTTACTGTGCGAATCAAATTCTAATCAAAAAGTGTTCACTAAAACGTTTACTTTTCCAAACGCAAATTTCACCCATAAATCCAGTCTATTCCCAAAAGTTCCACCCTAAAAAGTCAGTCCCTCCCTAAACTTCCATGACAAGGGAAAATGTGAAGAAATTATGTTTTCTGACAGGTATTCTGACAGTGGCCTACCAGCATCTAGACAGCGTTTAGCTGCTATACAGACAGCATTATTCTGAAGCGAAAGAAGAACGTCCCAACTGTCAGGCAAAACTGGAGCTGCTTGAGGAAATGAGGAAAGGTGTCAGCAAGGTGCAATAAATACAGGAATATAACGTGGGAAGCAAAATGACAAAGAAACAAAAGCAGCCATTTTAAGACAATTTTTTGCAAAGATCGAATCGACAAAAGGCTGCAGACAGTCGGCTGACCCTTCATCAGTCTCGCTGTGAGGATTCGGTCGGTGGTTTTTCTGAGCTGAAGGCGCTTGTATTCCAAGTCTGATTTTGAAAAGAGCTGCATGAGAAAAGTTAAAATTCTGTGTAACTGTGCATTTGCCATTCCTTGGCTTGGGAGGTTTAAAGTGTGTCACGACTTTCAGAAACTTGATTTTTCTGGCGAACGGAAGTGCCAGTAAAGTATCTGTTTATAAGTTAAACGCTTTGCCCTGCACTGGTCCGATCCCAACGACGCTGGAGAAGAAAGTCCGTACCGTATTTTCAAAAAAAAACAACAACATTGACACAAGGCAAGAATTTGCTACAGGGCAGTGGTTTGCTGAAAATGCACGGGGAAATGTCCTTTGCTGCGTGAGCCCTACAGTGGAGCCACCAAGGCCACACTGCTGCTTCTGTCGATACAAGATGCCCTCTGTAGTTATTCTGCCACCAGGATGATGACAATGATGTCTTTTGTGGTTGAATTTGGCACTGCTATCGGTTACACTGAACTGACAGTCAAATGAGCACCGATGAGACCTACTGAGCACCCCTGAGGTCCCTTCCCATGCTGTAGCTCACCAACCGCTTGTCAACGTACGCCAACGCTGCTGGGGGTCAAATCGCAATCATCTTGCATCTTTAACAGCCAAGTTCAGCTTCCCTCATTCGAGCTGCACTTTGCTGACACGACAACGGGCCTCAACGCAGAACGATAACATCCAGCTAACAGAGTTTAAGGTGTCAACTCCTAACACGGTGTCGTAAACAACCTGGTCAGCACCAATGTAATTCCACTGTGGGCTTCTGAAGAGGACATGATCTCGATTCACAAGCCTGCAAGATAATGTGTTACCTTTGTTTTGAATGAACAATATTTAAACAAATTACTAATTGCTGAAAACAAACACCTTGGCATCAACAAGTTGTAAGCTAAGCAAAAGCAGGATACAACCAACCATCATATCGGCTGCAAAAACGATAACAATACCCACAACCACCACGATAACATTCTGTCCTGCCGAAATTCAAACACGCAGATTTCGTCACATGTCGCGTGGCTTGAAAACGCGTGTAAAACGAAGGCATTCGGTCAAGACTTTCCAGTTCTCCGAACACACACGGCACACGCAAACGCCATGACGTGCGTGTGTGACACGTGCGCAAAATCCAGCAAAGGTCAGAACTTCACGACGGCCTGTAGCGCTCCATCTCACTGGAAGAAACAGAACAGGTGAATCCATTCATACCCACATCAACTGTACATCACCTAAATATTACGTCGTCGAACTATTTCACTGACACCTTTTTCAAGTGTGACTCAGTGGGAAATAACCATATTCACACCCGTCTTCCCTTTTATACAGACTACTGTGACCAAACCTACTACAGCAGGGACATTCCTTGCTGCCACTTCAATAAATGTTTACAAGTCATGTCTAAGATCTGCTTAACTAAGAACAATTAAAATTTAAAGCCTGCTGGCATAAACAAGACAGAGTCCCACAGAAAACAAAAAAAAAAACCGGAATGTGGACCTCGAGCCGGGAAAATACCCGACAAACGTGTGCAGCTTCACTGGCTTTAACGTACATGTATAAAAACAAGTGCAGCTCTTTTTAAGTCTACAATATTTGTTGAGTTAATAAATAAATGAGTTAAGTCCGTCCCCACCGGTGACAGTTGCGTCGCTTTATCCACCTTTGCGCCGAAAACGACACGAAAACGTGTTTGCAGCAACACTTCGCTGAAAAATAACAGACGAAGCAAGTAAGAGAAAACGCAGCACTGTGACCATTCGGACAAATAAACCACCTGGACTTCACCCAGTTCCATTCCGTTTATTTACACAAACAAGGAAGGAATGCAGAAGGGAAGGAGTGTCCGCCTGTATTAAATTCGATTTTGGTTTTTATTTGCTGCGCGGAGACGGCGATGGAAACTGACGACATTAAACCACGAACACAGCCGGGAACTGAATTATTCGCCAAGACGGAGCTGAAAGAGGACAGCCTAGCAGCCGTAACCAGTAACCAGCAGGGTCACTAGTCGTGTAACCAGCAGTGTAACTGGGTGTCGGCCGCCCGTTTTGAGGAACTGACGCGACTCGCCCTGAACGAGCGGCCCGCCGCTGCAGCCTCGGTCTCCGCCGGCTCTCTCACCTGATAGCGAGAAGCGACCAAGAAGGGCGAGTCGGGGTTTCCGAACCTGACAGGTTGCTTAGTCAAGAGAAAAAGATCTGGTTTGTAAAATTTTCATGCGCTCCAGCCGAACTCTTCCACCGTCGCCACTTCCTCCTCTGTCCGAAAAGGAGTCACGTAGGCGAGCACTTCCGGCCCTCGCGCCACGTCAGACAGCGCACAACAGGGCCACGCCCACCACGGGTACGCAACGCGTAGCCACGCCTCTGCGCGACGATGGTGGGGGAGGGGGGCGGGGCGCCAGTGACCACGTCTCAATGTACCGACCCTGCTGACTCTTTACTGCTCTATATCGATCTATTTATCCATCGGCCTCAGTGCGTCTGTGTTGTCGTGTGTCGCCGTGCTGTGTGTTTATTGTCCTGTGCACTGCGGTCCAGGAGAAACTACGTTTCACTCGGCAGTACATCCGTGAAAGTGCAGAATGGCAATACAGTGACCCTCGAACACTGAACTTGCTCCAAACCACAGACCTACGCCTACTTACTTTATATGACTGGTTCCTTATTAGCAAAAAACAGAACAGGGCCTAAAGTTACTGTATCATTAGTCATTTGTGACAAATGTCTCTTTCTTTGCTTTTCTCTTATGCCGACCACCAAACACGAGTCACTGGTTCCACTGTGGCAAACAAAGGGATGTTATATTACTGTATGTCATTAGGTTCACCTGTGGCCGAGAAACCCAAAGGTGCAGAAAGCTGCTGTGAGTGGCTGGCCACCAAAACACTCCTACAGTTCCTGTAGTTCTTTCTGGCTCTGCCCTGTGCTTGCAAACCTCTGGATTGAATTGCACACTTATATTAAAACATCTCCATAAATATTAGTTTTGAAGCAAAAATGCCAACTCAACCCTTACTTCCCTTAAAAATAATGCTAACGTTTCATTTGTAACTGACAAAGTTAGCATAATGACACGTTACTGTATTCACAAAGAAAAATGGTCTGAAAAGAATCTCATGGTTGAACGTTTTGAAACCGATATGAATACAAAATATTGGGACGTTTAAAAACAAGAAAGCAACACGAACTTTAATTGTATTTACTTTGTTTAATCTTTCTGTACACTACGTATCAATATTACAATGTAAATCCCTGGCAATGTTTCTGAATATCTTTTTAAAATACTTAGTACTGTTGTTTAAACACATTTAAATAAAAACCACTAACAGTTCTTGTACCGATATTTTGTTCCTCTTCCTGACCGCAAGCGAAAAGGTGCACAAGTTGCGGACTGTCGCGCCGAACCAACAAAACGCGCTTAAATATGCGCCACGCCCACAAATTATGCAAATTAGCGCGCGTCACTGAATTCTATGATTCCAAACCACCGGAAGACACGCAAAGTTTCGTCTCTTTCGTTGCTTAGTTACGGGTCTTTAAACTCGAGCCGGATTCCATCGCCGTGGCCGCGGTCGCCTGAACAGAAGGAAAACGCCTCCTCAACAAAATACTTTTTACACGCTGAAAAAGTGACTTTCCGCCAAACATGAGACAGTTACAGCGAAATGCGACACACCGCCGGCGAGTCATAGACAGATTCCCAGAAATACGAGCGGTAAAGTATGTTTTTTGCATTTGCGCTCATATACTTTGTTGTTATTAATTTCGTTTTATGGGAGGAAAAAGCTAGACACACCTGTAAAGATGTTATTGCTAATTTAAAACATGTTTCTTATTCACGATCCAAAAAGTGGTACCACCAATATACCATCAGTAATAATACCCCTAATACTCGTCTCCTTTATATAATAAGTTATCCAAAGTACACTCCAAGTGTAGTTTAAAAGGTCTATAACTATACCTGTTTGTTAGTAAAATAATTTAATTGAATAATACACAGTTGCACCAAAATATGATTCTTGCAGAGTTTTACTAGTGTGGTTAAATACTGTGTTTTTTTTTTTTTTTTTTTTTTTTTTTTTTTAAACAAGATTTTTTTTGTCTTGCCCCTCCAGGCAGGGAAAGTGTTACCTCCGGATGACAGATGCCAGAGTTTTCTACAGGAGAAAATGCCCAGGGTAAACCTGCCCTCTCACCTTGACCCAGAGACCCGCACAGTCACTGGCAGGGTGTCGGTGAAGCCAGTCGGGTCAAACCGTGGCACTGAAACAGCCAGAGGTGTCCGGTCAAAAACACCTGTACTAATACTAATCCTCGTACAACTTCCACGTCTTTAAAAACGTAAAAGTACTTGATTTACTTGTGTAAAACTTAAGGTATAGTTTTATTCAGATCAAACTTGTTCGTGGCACAAGTTCTATCAAAGCTAACAGCTTCAACAACCAAATTAAAAAATTATATATATTTTTTCAAAAAATTAAATCCGCTGCGCCAGTAAACCTAAAATCTGTCTATTAGATCCGTGAAATAAAGACAAACTAATTGAAAAGCTGTAACCTGCTGGGTATTGTAAAATATTATTTATCTGACACTCATCCAAGGCAGCTGTAAATGACCCAAAGAAAAACAAAACCTTAGAAAAGTCTGTCGTGTTGTTTGTCCTGTCAGTTTGGCTCATACGGCAGCTCCTGTATCTGGCGGGCTGACGGCTCATTTAGGGCAGCAAAACTGGATAAAGGGAAGGATTAGTTTGGGTACAAGTTATACAGCTAGTTTATTGCAGCTGGTGAATTGTTTTCTTTGCACATAGTCAGCAACTGCTCTCTTTACGGGGTCATTTGATGGTCTGTATGAACACGGTCCTCCCACCTGTTTCCAGTGAAGGTTTCTAATAATCTCTCTCATCCTGCCCTCTATGTTATAGTCAGCAGGTGAGCTACAAAGAAATGCAGCTTCTAAACCTTTTGGGTCGAATAATCCACATACAACCAGGCTGCTGGTTCTGAGGGAAGGCGGTGGTTTGTCATATGGAGGAAAAACAGAGTAAAAAAAAAAACAGCTTTACCATAACAGGAAAGTGTGTTCACTTGCATCCTTGTTCAATAAATAAACATAATCAGCATATAAATGAACATATTCCAGAACTTTCTAGCTACCACTTAGTTTTACAGTTAGATATTCACTCAATACATTTCAGGAGCAGCAGATAAAAGCATTTCACAGCAATAATCCTTTGCATGTATTTAAATAAAACAACTCATTTTCTTTACCTGTATAAATTTATACTATTCTTCTCCATTGAACTGGAAAATTAACCAGGAGTGACTCACCAAATAAATAAAAAATAAAGATCTGCTCAACACATAAAACTGAACGCTCTCCACGTGGAAAGAATGAATTGTTATTAAACTGAAATGCGGTTTTTTTTCCCCTCGGAGTTCATTTCTCCCGCCCCCGATCTCAGCACCGAGCAGGGTTGCTATTGGTTCACCTTAAAAATGACTTTGACTGACAGCTGATGACGGCCAATAAAATCCACCGGAGATGTACGCTGACACAAGAGCTGCTGCTAATTGGTCGGCTGCCTTGAGGAAAAACAAAACATGAAATGTGGAAAGTCGAACGTAAGCAGGGTGACAGTAGCTGTGCAAAAACATGTTTTTTTTAAAAGCATCTGCCCCAAAAACTGCTCCTCCAAATGCTTCCTTAAATACAGGTTGCAGAGTAAATGTAACTGCTTGCTACCTCTGTCTGGTGAGTAGATGCTTCTGGAACAGGGTGTGAGTTTTCAGATTCTGAGCCCACTGCCACTCTTCTGAGGAAACCATCATTTTCACATTTACATTTATGACAACCCAACCTCTCTTCCGCGAACGTAATAGTTACACAACAAGCACATCGGGTTTGACGTGACAGGACTAGACGTCTGTTTGTCTGATGGCTTTTATGTTAAAGTGCCACCAGGTCCTTCCTGAAGGAGAATCGAGTGACAGCTGAAGGGACGTGTCACTAAGTTTGTGTACAGCTGAGAATGAACTCACTGTGTGTTCAGTCCCCTTCATAAGGCCTTCAAAATATTGAGCGAGCCTCTCCTTCGCAGCCTGTCACCCCGCCGGTGATCAAGAAGTTTCTGAACACGACACGTCCAGAACCGGGGAAGATGCGGGTGTTTTACGGGAAGGCGGATGACCCCGACGTGGCCAGCGCCCTGATCCACGGCGTGCGCACCAAGGCCTCCGCTTCGGTGAGTGGTCCCGGCCGTGGTGCGGCAGAGGGTCCCGAGCCGTACGGGATCTACAGAGTATTTCTCCTGCAGTGCCGTACCCACGTTTTACTTGTCACGGTGGTCAACATCAGCATCCTGCCTGTGTGGAAATCATTAAACGTGTCTAATGACGAATCGGAGAAGGTCGCTGTGGTGTAGATACACGAGAAATGTGACAAAAGCCACTTTCCCAGCTTGAAGAGTCTTTGTGGCTGGTTTGCAATTGTTTGCACCACTCATGTGAAGAGCAGCATAGCACCTGTGGGGGTGCAGGGTTTGAGGAAAGACCAGGCAGGAGAAATTTTTGGGAATGTTTTTTTTTTTTCCTAAATGTTATAGTTAGAGAATATCATATCAAAGTAAAATTCTCGAAATCAAATAAGAATTTGAAATAAGAAAGGGAAAGAAGATCACATGACGACGACCATCATAGGAAGGTATCGAAACCAAATGACCGCTATGAACACCCACAGAACTTCAAGTCTCCTCAGAAATCACCTCTTTGGTCTTTTTTACGTGCTTCTTGGTTTATCCGAATGGGCCGCACCTGGTGCTTGGATTTGCGAATGAACTCATACCAGGTACAGCTGCAAGCCCCTGGGGGGGTCTTGCTCAGGCCTGCCAGGTAACATTTACATAGAGTGCTCTTCATGATCCTGTGTAGTAACACAGTGTGTGTTTTGTGTCCAGCAGGGGGGATTAGCGATTAACCCGAAACCAAAAAGCCTCTATCAGCACAAACGGCAGCAGCTACAGGAGGCTGTTTACTTCAGCAGCAAGAACGCGCCACTTGAGAGGTCACGTGACCAGGGCCCCGGGCTTCCGAAAGGGCTGGACGCTGAGAGAACGACGTTTGGTGTAAAGTCAGACCAATGTGAGCTCAAGATAAGTGATTAAATGTGTGATATTAATATACACTCATCCCCCGATATATGGTCTCCCAATATTTGATTTAGAATTATTGCACGTTACTATTACCACTTATCATCAAACCTCCCGTTCCGCAACGCTGGACCCGAGGTGCTAAACTGCGTCTGAAAGCTGCCCCAAGCGGACCTCTGAAACACAACGCGTTGTGGGAACGCAGTAGCCGCACCGTCAATCGTGAGCTGTCGCTCTGCCGTCTAGTTTGGTTTTTACCTGTTTACCGGTTTGCACCGGCATCCTATTTTGTGCCTTAGCAGTTTTATATTCGACTTATTTGTTTATTTATTCAAGAGCCGTATTTCTAAAAAGGCTCCGGAAAAAGTTCTCGTGTGTTTGTCTAAAATCACAGCGTGAACTTTGTCTTCCCCAAGGCATTCATACATCCATCATACCGCGTTTATGAAATCACTGTCTTTTATTTAATTCGGGAGATTTAGCCTGGAATGGCACAACAAATTGTAAGTATTTACAGAATTAGTATTTTCATTTGTTTTTTGTTATCCGGTTTTTACGATACTTGTAACGGAGGAAAGTGTATACCAAACATGGGCCTCAGGGTTAGGTTTCTAATGGTCAGTTACATGGACTCAGTAAAATTGGTGCAATTTATACCTGCCTACATGGTTAAAATGTGTTACATTTGTTCACTGTTTATGTATTCAAAGTTTAAAGCAAAACCTGCAATGTTTCCCGAGTGTTTGAACTACTCTCTGTGTAGCTGGTTTGTACTTGGGAACAAAGTTGCACCAGTAAATCTGCTCATAACTTGATTTCTTTGCAAATGCAGCCACTATGTCACAATTACAAAAGCTTCATAGTAAAGGAGTTTGATCGTGAAGTGAGAACCTTAGAATCCACAGAAAAGGCCGTAATGAATTTCACGCATCCGTTCGGGTTGGTTCGGCTACTCTTCCTCTGCAGGGGTGTATTGTCCCTCAGTCTCTCCTGAGGGCACCATGATGCTGCAGGACTTTGACTTCTTTGTCTTTTATTAAACGGAAACGGCAGCAACATGCGTCAGCATCCGGCCGCTTTCGCCCAGATTTACTTTTGATGAAGAGTAATAAACTGAGACCTTCATCGATTTATTTATTGGTTGGTTCTGTAAAAGTCTTGCATATGAGCTTCAGTAAATAAAGATTTTTAAGACTTTTAAAAAAAAATGTTGATTAAAAAAATCAAATAAGTGAAAACTACAAGGATTGTTCATCGATTCCTCTCATAGGTGTGTAGAAACTTTCAGCAAGTTGTGAGTCACTAGTGGGGCTGTAAACACTGTGGACATCAGTTTAATCCAGGCGGGTCCACACTCCTATTGAGCCGAATGAGGAGCCAGGCTGCTTTTTAAAAAAAAAAACAAAGAAAATACAACTAAAAGTTTTTAAATTAGTCATTTAAAACTGAATGTTTGAGTCACTGGCCATCAGTTAGGTGACAAGACACTGAGCTGAACCCTGTTATTCATTCAAGCTGTTTATACAGCTGCATTAACAAGTGATGGATAAAATGAAATTTAACTAAAAGAACCTTCATATGTTTGAAAATCCATAAGCATTTGCAGCATCAGGACCGAGTGCATTTTATCCGGGATGTTCAACGTTCGCTTCCGTATAGACTGTTCAGTGTAAGTTTATGAAGGTCTTTGCTCTTCATTTGTGCAGCTGTAAACGCGGGTGAGATTGTTAATCCTCAAAAGACCGTGGAGCAGGTGGAGAAAGAAGCAGGAGAAAGTCACCAGCTGTACATCAAGTCTCACAACGCTTACTTTGTCGGTAAGTTGAACACTGACATCGGGCGTTTGGTTCTAATCTCACGTCGAACTGTACGTTTGGATTTAGGCAGAAGCTTTTCTCCACAGCAACGCACAGTTCAGCCCATACAGAAGTCCATTCCGCAACGGGAGGGGTGTGGACTAATTTACTAAGACAGGTCAGTAAGAGATGGGTTTTGAGACCCTTTGTGAGCACTTGGGTCCAGAGAAGGTTCCTTCAACAAATGTGAGGTCTGGGCACTTTTGAAGTCCAATGGGAAACAACCAGATGAAAGTGAGGAATTAGAGATGGCTCATATAAATGGAATGAGAAACAAAGTCTGTAAAAGAGGAGAAGGAATGGGGTCAGGAGATCGGATGCCAACTAGTTTGGTGTGGAGAAAAGCTTCTACTGCAGAGACGATATGTTGAAAGTTTTAACACGACTTGTCACAACCAGGTGAGCGAGTCAACAGGAAGTACAACTGGAGCTATATTGGGAAGGACCACCGTTTTGGGGTTCCCACTCCCCACTACAGCGATGGACGGACCGTGGCGAAGACTCTTCACTGGCTGTAAGGGCAAATGCGACACCAGCCTACGCTAATGCCACGACACACAGAACGACGTACTACGCTTTCAGCGCCTCCTGGACAAAAGTTGATTCCTCCCCGTGCAAGTCAGTGGACGGAGAGAAGATCTGCACTCTGTGGTGTTGGTGTGAATTTGTAAGTGTGTGGAATCATCCTCACAGGCAAAGTGATGGGAAGCTGGTGTCAAAGCAATGCGAAGACTTCAGAGAGAGGACCCAGCCGCAGATTGGGAAAGTCCACGACCCGTAAGTCAGCCGCCTCCGTTTATTTCCAGTATCCAGCGGGGAAAACTTTCGCTCTTCTTACACGAGGTCCTTTTTTTTTAAACAGAATTGCCGACACCATGAACGTTCCGGAACATCACACATTTGGAATTTTGTTGCGGCCGGAACTTAGTAAGTCTTTTTTTTTTTAATCTTTAATATTATTATTTACGGATGTAAACTTGTCGCGTCTCCAGCTTGCGCTCCCACTTGTACCCAGCAGCCCTAAGAGGACAAGTTGCAGCTGCAATAAAGCACAAGTCTCATCTCTGATCTGTGATTAGAATCATCTCCCAAAAGGAACCGAATCAGACTTTGTCGAGTTTTGTCTGCCAGTTCCAGGCTACGGATTATACCTTTGGTTGAGCAACTCCTCAAAGCCTCATTTTGCCCAGTGTTGGTTTTTCTTTTTGTTTTGTTCAGTTGTCGGAGCAGTAAATTCTGCATTTGGATCCAGCGCGTGTTCCGCCACACAAATGGCCGGTTTTCCTTTTTCGCCGACATTGAACTCCAGTCCCCTTAGGTGTTGGCGACCTCATGAACTCAACGCTGGCTGAGGACTACCTGAGCGATCCCGACAAACGGTGGGCGCTTGTCACCGCTGTCCGTCAGCACCTCAAGAAAACCAGCTTCAATAAGTTTGGTGGCCTGTTGCAAGCTTTCAGCCACTATGACAAGGTACTCACCCCCGGCTGCATTTTCCACATAACTATTGTCAGTGCTGACCGACAGGAGCCGCCACAGAGAATGACACGCCGGCCACTGTCCGGTGGAACGGTGCAAAGTCATGACAAAATGTGTCACCAAACTTTATTACCCCCGTGTTAGCAAAGTGTCCACTGCTGTGTGTCATGTAGAACCCCCTGTTGCCATTTTGGCTCCTTCTTCCACCCCCCTTCCCCCATTGAAGTGACCCGTTTGTCTTCATCTTGACAAATTACCTGTTTCACTAATGTGTGTAGTGTTGTGTGTTTGACTGTGCCTGTGGGCTAAATTTCAAGTGGTTCGAAGAACAAAGCTGTGCATAATGAACAAACAGACCTTGAGATTCGCCTTTATAGAGATATAATTTTCTTAATGGATGTGTGAGGGCACATTTGTGTATTTGTGTCCCGTACAATGTGCGAGTGATTCTGGATCTGTAATGTGAAGAAAAAAAGTTTTTACAGACAAATTTTGAGAAACACGTGCTGTTTAGAATGGCCAAGGCCAGCAGGTGGACGTCACGCTGCCCTTTAACTGCTCTTCGGGTTGGCAGGCAGGCCAGGGCTTCATCGACAAGGAAGACCTGCACAGCGTGTGTCTCCAGTTCAGCCTCGACCTCAACACCCCAGTTCTGGACAGCCTGGTGGAGCTCTGCGATGCCAGTAAAGATGGGCAAATAAACTTCACAGAATTCACAGATTTCCTCAACTGGAAGAAGGAGGTACCGCCTGTGCTTTTGGAGCAGATTCGCACCAAAGGTTAATAACTGCACTTTTGAACTGTCTAAATTCACCCCAAAATTGTTTTGGGGAACAATTGTAGCCACTTTTTACAATAAACTTGTTTTCCTGAGTTCATGACCAGCCAAAGGGCTGAAACTCGGGGTTGGAAGGTCTGCAGAAGGCCACATGATCTTCCTGCCTCCCTTGCAGCACACGAGCGCAGCTCTTCCCCCGTTCCGGGTCAGACGCCCAGGGGCCCGGGCGATGCTGCGCTGTCAGAGTCGGCGGATGCCAGCAGGGGGGTCAAAACCGACAGGATCGTCCGCCAACCCAAGTCGGCGATGCACCGCGCAGTAACGTCTTCGTCAGTGATACGGGCCGTCGTGGGGGGTCCCTCCGGCACCAGTGAGCACAGCCCACCGAACGCCACAAAAATACAAGACGCCTTTGGTTTTTTTCACAACTGTCCACAAGCCGACATGGTCCTCACGACGCAAACAGAACACACGGGTTCACAAGAGGAGACGTCTCTTTTGGAACATTTGTTGAAAGTGACCAATCTGGCACTTTTAAACGCTTCCAGATCATGTCCAGTATTGCGATGACTTCCTGCTTTATTTATTTCCAAATAAGACGTAAATAAGCACTGTAGCGTGCAGATGAAATTCACACACAAAAAAACTGACAAACAGCTGAGAATGAAGCTGCATTTCCCGCGTGTCTCCTGTTGAGGGCGTTGCAGCAGGGTTTTCTTTAACAAAAATGCAATATTTTGGACGTTTCTCCGTAGAAACGCGCACCTACGGCATCCCCACGGTCCGCACGGATCTGGCAGCCCCTCAGGTGAAACGCATCGGAGACTGGACAAACTACGGGGACCAGTCGACCGCCTACGGCCTGCTGTACCCCACACGCTCCTCCCTGAAGGGGGTTTACGAGGAGCACTACCTGGCCGCCCGCACCCGAGATGAGGTACCCGTCCCGCTGCGCTCCACAGCTTTCTGGCTCCAATCCAGCTCAGCGCGTGTGTGCGGGGTTCCTGCCACAGTCCAAACACACGCGTGTCAAGGCGTGTGCGGTTAAGGGCAGCGGGTGGACGGCGTGCGGTCGTAAACCCCAAACGCTTCTTCTCCGTTCCTTCTCCTTCTCAGGTGGCTCAGATCTTCGGCAGCAGCGACGCCCACGCCGGCGACAAGCTGTTCGAAGAGGCATGGAAACTGGCGGCGGTGAGGGACCCGCGGGGAGAAGTGTGTGTGGAGAGCTTCCGGAACGCCCTGAAGGAAATCCAAGCCTACTAAAGATCTGAGTTATCAAAGATCTTCACCGTCAGGCCTGACAGCATCGTATTAGCACCTGTGTCGAACGACATCGTTGTCTTGACTGTTTTTAATGGTTTGTCGCACGGGCAAATCCCGCTGTTCTCACTCAGCCGAGAGGTACAAACAGTCGCTTCGTTCATTCGTTTTTATACTGTATTACGTGCAGCTCTGGTACACCTGCCGGACCTTCAGGTGTGTCCGCTTTGGCAGAAACGTTTCTGTTGAAACGCTGCGATGTCATACAAATAAGTGCGGAATCCTGTGGCCTGAGGTTTGAGACGATTATCGGCTGCCTGACATTTCAGTCGGTGAGGAGAAGCGAAGGCGTTTGGATCCTCTTCGTAAAAAGCCGACGTGCTGTTTTAAGTAAACTTAAGTAACTTAAGTAAACTTTTAAACTGTGCAATAAAATTGCTTGCGACGAATCAAAGCAACGACGTCTACGGTACATCATCCTTACGTCATCACATTGTTCCCAGCGCAAATCGCCGCAACTGTGGTCTCGCCGTCGAATATCTATTAAAAACCACAGATTGTTCCGGTTTACAAGTTAAAAACAAAACACGTCTCAGGATTTCAAAGCTACCTTGTGGCTCTGAGGACTCGGACAGGGTTTCAAAACACATTTCCCGTATCATTCCATTATCAGCCTCATAATACATGTTTAAAAGGTTCAATTAAATCTTTGGGGTAAAACGCCATAATAAACTTCAATTTCCTGGGCTGGGCACCACAGCAGAAGAGGAATTCTCACGTCTGAAAGTGGGATACGTGTCGAATTACAGGCTTAGAATTTGTTTTTCATTTCAGTCTTCCAGCGTCCTGGAAAAGCAGCGTAGCGTAGTTACCTCAGGCCACGGCCGGCTACGGCGTCCCCCACTGGTGAACGTACGTGCGGCCGTCCCCACGAGCTCCTCTTTATGATGGAAAACAAAGAGCGATTTTACTTGTAGTTGGCAGTTTTATTCAACGCCTCCCAAACTGTTTAGTTTCACCTTTTCTTCCTGGTACTGCAACTGAGGTAAAGTACTGTGGTGGCAGGTGCAACAAGGGGACCCCCGCCCCCCCGCAGCGTACGAAACGCGCTCCTTCGCCAGGGCTCAAACACAGGTTTCTCCGAATCCGGTTACCCATTTCTGGTTTTTTAGAAAAAGGACCTCTAGGGTCGGCTCTAGTTCTTCAAAAGCGTAACGCAAGTTAAAATAAAGTGCGTGGGAGGTGAATAATGGCATTAAACCAATTTCTGGATGGGGGGCCTTGAGCAAACAGCCAAATGTGACACCAGTGGAAACCAGGAGGGACAAAACAAACATAAGATATGGGGACGCTGAGCTTCCAGGGCATCTCTAAGGTCACTTTGGGGACACGGCGTCACGCAGCTCCCGCCGTCCATTCACTCCAGCTGCTTCCAGTGCCAGATGTTGGTGACGGTCCACTCGCGATCCAGGCCGTCCGTCAGCTCCATCTGGAACCTTCCGTCACGCAAGAAAAAACAGGAATTATTCACCCCCAGCAGGGAGGCGGTGAACTTTGCGCCTGAAGGACAAGCGAGTGCCACTGAACCAGGGACATACTCTCAATGACCCTAGTAAAGCTCCTCCGCTGCCGGGCGAAATTCTGCAAGTTGCTCTGTATGGAAGTGAGGTAAGCGAGACGCGGGGGGTCCTATTCAGTTTTGGCTTCATGTTGCCGTCTCATGTTCTAGTTACTGACTTGTGTGTCGTTCGAATGATTTTACTGTACAGAACGTGGAAATAAGCATTTTAAAACCTAACATTTGCCCCCTGTGTGGTCACTCCCTAAACCATGTTCGCCCCCCCCCCCCC
>UFQX01000083.1:1035482-1052711 GCA_900497675.1 Arapaima gigas
CCCCCCCCCCCCCCCCCCCCTTTGTCGCCGCATTTCACGCCGCTTGAATATGCATGAACGCTGGGTGGGAAAAGGAAAAGTAAGAGCAACCGACCCCCCCAACCCCCCCCCAGCTACTCTTACATTTACGGTGTGGCCACCCGTCTCGGGCGAAAGCGGTAAGGTCAGTTTAGGGAGGTTTCGACCCGAGGAGACGTCTCCTCTCGCCACAGTCCACAGACGTGTGGTTCAGGTGAGTTAGTCGCTGCGACGAGCGCGGGAGGGCGTGCGCCGGGTGAGAGATAACAGGGTATAACGTGAATAGATGGTGAGGGCGGCACAGCGGGCAGCCCCGGTGCCCCGCACCTCCAAAGCCCGGTGTAGGAAGCAGAAGGCCCTCGGCGCCCGGCGCCGGCCTCCCGTAGCGCCGCGGCTGCCGCCCGAGGGCTTCGCCGACACCCGCCGCCGTTCAGTGTGAAGTACAGAGATCAATGTGCGGTAATTAGATTAATATTCTTCTCGTCAGACGCAGTGAGAACATCAAAATAGCGCCGTTCCCACTGAAGAGATGACTCGCTGCGCTTTTCGTTACTAATACCTCGCGTTTTGGTTCCTTTGTTGTGGGAAACTCGTTTTTTGGTGCTTTTGGTGTCTTTTTTTTTTTTCTTTTCTTCTTCTTCCTTCTCTAAACTCCCACATCTTACCTGAAACCATTCGCCACGTGTCACTCAAACCGACCCCAATCGGCGCCGCCTCCGCCGTCCGTGCGCTCGAAAGCAGCGAACCTCGCGGCACCGCCAACCGGCAGACGCCGAGGCAAAATCCCGACGGTTGCGGAGAGCGGCTCGGACCGCTTGCATATTAGCTTAAATCGCCGTATCGGTACCAATGAAACCGCGGTAAAAGGAGACCTGTTACACCGCCGAGGCAGACGGGGTGCTAAGTGGGTAGTTACCTTGTTACGTCTGGATTGTTTGACTCTGGCACGGTAATCTCGTGTCGTCACCTTAGGAGGCGAAGAGGGTAGCGCGTAGCTGCAGGAGCGACGCCCCCCGGGAAACGCGTGCAGGTGGTCCGCGGAGTTTTACGATAAAGGCCTTTGTTTAACAGAACGCCGAGCCTCTCCTTCCAGGGCCGCGTTTTGTTGTCGTGGTGTTTTCCAGCTTGCGGGTTTTTCTGCCTCTCTGGCCACCCTTCCTTTGAAAGGCCAACTGTGAAGTGAAGAGTTCACCGTTTTCTTCTTTTTTTTTCTTTCTAGCGCCCCGAAAGTAGGTGCAGGTGCCCGCGTGCCGCCTTTGAAATCGAGTGCGGTTTGTGGCACGTAGCGCGGTGACAGGAAAGAGAGAGAGCTTCTCCGTTCTCGAGAACTGCTGAACAAGGTCTGTCGGGAGGGCTGCTGTGACGCGAGGCGACGCGCCCTGTTTTTCGCGGCCGTGCGCCGGAACGTGCCGGCGACGACTTCTCCGCAAAGCGACTTACCGGGGCTTCGAGCAAACAGATAGCCGGAATTCCTTTCTCCCCCCCGAGAACTTTCCCTGGGTTTTCCCGCCCCGTACGTTTCGTAAACGCGCCGTTTCCGCCGGAATCCGGAGCGGACCCCCGGCTCGGAAACACCCCGGCGTCTCGGCCGCGTTCCTGGGCTGTGTTGAGGCGCGCGGCGCCGTGCCGGCGTCCCGCAGCCAATGCGAGGGACCGATACGGGAAGCAGCGGACGGCGGCTCTTATCAACACCGATCCAGATGAAGCGAAAGACATGCCGTCCCAAATATTTCAGGTCTGCTCGCTCCGCGTCGGGGGGGGGGGCCTTTCAACTGTGACAGACCCGAGGCGAAGAGAACCTGCTGCCAAGGCACTTGAAATTAGCCACGTTTCCCAAGGCTGGGGGCCCCGGGGGCTTACTGGCCTGTGGAGACTTAAGCCGCGGCCCCCGTGGGGAACTCGGCCAGCGGGAGCGCTTGGCACCGGCCGTTTCTCGCGTTTCCCGGAACGGTGAACGGATACGATATGCTTTCACCGAGGGCTATTTCCGTCACGCCAAGTTTGGAAGGGAAGAACAGATGTGTGTTAGGTGTCCCTGTGCAGACACACACACACCCCGCGCCGCCCTCACACCTCCCACCGCAGGGATCAGCGTACAGCGGCGTCCCTCCTTCTGCTGACCACCCGAAGCAGGACGTGCCATCGACGCCTCGACCAAAAGCGTGTTGTGTTTTTAACCCCCCCCCCCCCAGTTACTACTCCCGGGGGCCAAAACAGCCCCCCGATGACCTGCACATACCCTCCGCTTCTCCGCACACCCCGAAGTCGCAGCGGCCGTTCGCCTTCGGAGCTCCTCGTAAGGATGCTGGGTAGATCGACCGTTCGACGGTCCGGGGGGCTGCGGGGGTCCATCTATTATCATTAACCGCTTTATCCTGGTCGGGGCTGCAGCGGCTGCTGGGTGACCGTTACGGGCAATTGAGCGTCACCGGACCACCTGGAACACATGTCTTTGGACAGAGAGAGGAAGCCAAAGCAGACACGAAGAGGAAATACAAACTGAGCCAGAGTTAAAGCGCTGCTCGCTGTGCCACCCTCACCATCTGTTTGCGTTAAACTCCTAAAGTGAAGGAGCTTCACTACAGTAGCAGCTCCAGACAAACCTCTTCACCGGTGAGAGTTTTGTGTGTTACCACAGTTTGGAACAAACAACCGTGAGAAATCAAGGTAATACATTAGGTTCGAGGGTCACTTTACTGTCTTTGCTGAAGAGATGAGCCGATGAAGACGTAAATAAATAGAAGTAGATGAATAATCAACAAATAAGAAGATAAATGGATGAATAAAGAGGTAAACAACGATATGAGGGGAGCAGGGGGTCAGTGCACTGGGTCGGTGGTGGTGGTCTGTTCTTATGTTTTGTATATGTAAAAAGTTTTTCGGGGGGTCAGGAAACCAGCAAATTATAAATGGTCAGAGAAGGAGGCTGAGAAGCCTGATCTGCTTCGTTTCGACTTATGGTGCTGCACTCTGCCACAGCGGAACAGGCGTGTAAGATTTGTGACATGTTGCCATCATGGGGGGTGTAAATCACAGGTCACAATCACACAGGATCCACCCCGGCATCTCACTTCCGCGTCTGCGCACTGTCAGCAACAAGGTCGAATGAGAATCCAGCCATCCATCTGTTCACCTGTCCATCCACCCACCTATCCATCCATCTGTCTGTCCACCCACCCACCTATCCATCCATCTGTCTGTCCACCCACCCACCTACCCATCCACCCATCCTCCCACCTGTCCATGCACCCACCCACCTACCCATCCATCCATCCATCCACCCACCCTTTCATCCGTCCATCCTTCCACCCACCTACCCATCCTCCCACCTGTCCATCTGTCCATCCACCCACCCACCTACCCATCCACCCATCCTCCCACCTGTCCATCCACCCACCCACCCACCTACCCATCCATCCATCCATCCATCCATCCACCCACCCTTTCATCCGTCCATCCACCCACCTATCCATCCATCTGTCTGTCCACCCACCTACCCATCCACCCATCCTCCCACCTGTCCATCCACCCACCCACCTACCCATCCATCCATCCATCCATCCATCCATCCACCCACCCTTTCATCCGTCCATCCTTCCACCCACCTACCCATCCTCCCACCTGTCCATCCACCCACCCACCTACCCATCCACCTTCCCATCCATTCATCTACCCATCCTCCCACCTGTCCATCTGTCCATCCACCCACCCACCTACCCATCTATCCATCCACCCACCCATGCAATATAACCCAGCAAATTTCTGACAAAATCTTTCCCTCTGGGGGGGGGGGGGGTAAATAACCATAGGTAGGTGTTCACCTTCCCTTCAGTGTGAACGCTGTTTAATTTTGGTCAAAAGTGCTTTAATTTCCACTTTTTAGAAACTATCAACAAAGTTTGTCATATATTCAGCTGTAACGCTCTTTAAAGCCTGTGCTTCCGAATCCCGCGTGAATTATTAACCTGCGTGAAACGGGGATTTTTCCTGCAGCGCCGTGTGCCGATTGGTCAGTACGTGTTTAACCAGCGAAGGTTTAATTCAGACCCCCTCGTACTTTGCTTTCGTTGTTGTGCCTTAAGGGTTTTCATAAATACCAGACTGTTGCCGCTGCTGGGGAGATTTTTGCTCCAATTCATCTGGAAAAATTTCCAAGCATCTGGAGCTGATGACAAGTGGGGCGAAGGATGTGACCGGTGTGACGTCCTGAGCCTCGGCAGAGTCAGCCTCCGACTCCCCCTCTTCTTCCCACGATGCCAAACTCCCTTTTGCCTCCCTTTAGATGCCCTGTAACTGTAGGTACTGATTTTCCCGCAGGCGCCGGACGAAGTCGCCGGCGATTATGGCTTTGTTTTGCCGTCGCCGTGAGCAACGGGGCCGGGACGTGTCCCGGCCTTTGTGGGGAGTCCCAGCGGGCAAATGCAAGCTGGGTCACGTTTGGAAAATACATCCGTACGTAAATAAATAAAACAAGACAATAATTAAAAGGGGTCCCAGTAAGGACCACTGTGGACATGTAACTGCTCGGCTGGGACCGGCGGCCTGGCCTGCAGGAGATGCTCTTTAAACACCTTCCCGGGTCACGACCGGTGACGTCCGGACTCGGCAACGTGTTCCAGAGGAACGTAAAAAATAAATAAAACATTCCGTGTGTGGGTGGGGGGGAGGGGGCGACTCCGGCCTTTTTTCCCCCCCGATTATTTACAGAATACAAACCCAAACGTGCGGAATGCAAAAACTGCTGACCGCATTCAATTTACCAGGCAGAGCAACACTTGAACCCCTGACCGCAGAGCCCGTCGGTTCCCATTTTGCTTCTTTTTTTTTTTTTTTTAACAGAACACCCGCCCTGCGAGCGGAAAGCCGCCCGAGATAAAACGGCAAAAAAGGCTAAATTATTTCTTCTTTAAAAAAAAAAAAAAAAAAAACTTTATCGTTTCAATCTACATATTTTGAGTTTTGCGCCCGGATCCAGACTGATGCGGAAGAATGCTCAGGATGATTGTTTTGCGCCGATGTCACCTTTCCCAGACCTGCCTTTTCTTGCAGAAATGTTAATTGAATCAGGGCCTAAATGCTGCACTCGAGTGTTTAGGCGGCCCTAATGAAGCTGACTCCTGGAGGGTGGGCTGCGGGGTCCCTCCTTGATTGGCGCGGCGCAGGTGTTCGCCGTCACGCGCAGCCATCGCCATGGTTACGCCCGGCCTCCCCGGGGCTCCTCGCCCGGCGTCGGAGCCGCGAACCGATCGCAGGCGGCGCCCGCTGCGAAGCTGCCACTCCACAAATAATCCAATAACGTGTGTTTGAAGGCGCCGCCGCGTCCCACTGCGCCTCCCGCCGTCGTTCCGAGACGTGTCCGTCGGCGTCGTCGGTCGGACCCCCCTGCTAAGCCGTTTCAAGCTGCGGGGATTCCCGGGAAGGCGGGGGGGGGGGGCTCAGGGTTGTCCAGCAAGTTTCAATGGAGAACTTTTCTAGGNTGTTCCCGGGGAGGGGGGGGGGGGGGGGGGCTCAGGGTTGTCCAGCAAGTTTCAATGGAGAACTTTTCTAGGTTGGAGAAGATTTAGCTCTTCGGTTTTAAAGGCTCCACCCGTGTGAGATTCCACATCTGTCACAGAATATGACACAGATGCTCCACACCTTGGGGGGGGGGGGGTTATTGGTTTGGCTACTTTAAACCTTTTGCTGACACCTGTAGATGACAGGACTTCAGCTCTGTGCTGATTTTTCCATTTGAGCAGCAGGGTGTTTTACTGCGGTAATTCATCAGCCCGACACCCGCAGCACCCGGTGGTCACCCCCCACCCACTCAGGAGAGGCCGCATCCTCTTCCTCAACCGCCGAGGCTCTCGAAACGCATCTCCGTCACGTCACGATCCCGTCCCCGCGCCGTGTGTCCCAGTCCCGCCCCTGCGGCAGTAACCCGGAGCAAAGCACTTCCCCCAAGCGGACGCAGTAACAGTTACCCAGCTGTATAAATGGCTAAATATCTGTAATATTTCTGTAACAATTTTTTGCTGCTGTCCAAATAAGGAAGTGACCCCCCCCACCCCCACCCCCCGTGTGTCATCTCTTATCATCACGTTTATATCTTTGCACAGTTTTCTTATCCCCCCTGACACGTTGCGCTTTACGGCTCCTCCGCAGCAATAAAACTACGAGAGAAATTCCGCAGCCGACCGAAGGCGGCGGGCCTGGCTGCGCCTCGGGCGTCTTTTGGCGACCGACGATCTTTCGCAACATCTCGCGCGTAATTAAAACGTGCCCACCCGAGGAGCCCTGCAAACACTAACTCCAGGGTGTCGACCGCGGCGATCCAGCCAGTCCTCCCCTTCCCAAGCCTGCAGTTTAACACCCATCAAAAAGAAAATCGCTGACGTTCGGTATAAAAGAGAATTTTAAAAAGCCCGAGTCGTCATTTCAAATCATCATTATTATAGGATCAGACAGCCAGGCTGCACGGATAAGCTGCTGTTTTTGTTTTACCTGTTTTCTGTCCCCGTCCTGCACGGCCGAGGCCTGCGCTTGCGTCGGATCGGCGGCGTTTCGCGGGAAGCAAACGCCGGGAGCCGCGCCGCGAACAAACGGACACTTGGCACGTGTGGCTTTTTTTATTATCCTCCGGCCGACGAGACCCCGTTTACCGCCATTTACCCACTCGGACCGCAGGGCATTCCCGCGCTGCCAGCGCAGGGTAAATACCTCCGTGACCCGTGCTCCTCACAGTGGGATTTACAAAATAACCCTCCGGACTGACGCCGAACCCTGCACTGCTGACCCCGAGCGTTTCCCACCGACTAAAACCAAAACGCCAACCTAGCCCGCGTCCAAATCCGAACCGCGACTCAACGCCGAGCAGGGATACGGACCGCGGGGTCATCTCCGCCATCTCCTCGCGGCCGATCGAGCGTTTGTTGCTGTATGTTAGCGTACAAATGTTGCTCATATCGACCGCGGTTTGAAAGATGTACCAGTTGGGACGGCTGCAGCGTAACTGCGCATCTTTACGTTAATTTAGTTCAGCTAAATTAAAGGTTTGCATTACAAACGAACCGGCGGAGAGACGTAAAGGACGAGAAGTGCACGGATTCCACTCTGCGGAGGACAAGCGTCGCGTCTGGCTGCGTCCCGGCTACCGTTCCCCCCCGCTTCCGAGATCCGTGTCTAACACAGCAGCAACGGGACGAAAGTATCCGCAGTCGCAGGAATAACGGGAATAAAAACGACAGCCGAACGGTTGAAGTTTACGGCGGGCCTCCAGCATCTGTGTTCGCGCGTTTTAAAGCGGGCGGCGCCTTCGACGCGTGACGAGCGGAACCCCGACAAACGATTTTTGTCCGGCGCGGGATCCTGGCGGTCCAGACTCTAACCTGGAAGCAGGGCCCCCGGGGACGGGATTCACACGCACGCACGAACCCGTAAAAGTGACCAGTCCACCTGGAACGCAAGTCTTTGGAGCGTGTGGGCGTGCGCCTGCAATCCAACGCGCCAGACAATTCGCGGCGTTAAATCCGGAGCATCCCGGAGCCTTCGCCCTCCTCGACGGTTCCACGGCAGGAAGCGGGAGGTGTACCTACAGGCAGCCCCCCCCCCTCCCCCCCTACCTGCTGGCCGCCCCCCCCCCAACTGCAGCCCATTGTCATTTCGCCTGTTTGCCAACCAGAACAGGCAGAAATGAGGAAATTTGAATCATAATCTCCGGGCAGATTCTTGCATCCACTTTCTGGGAGAGCTGCCAGCGGGGGATGATGGGAAAAGTCCCCCTGGTGGTGAATGTGTGAACGATATGAATAAATGAATTCCATCTGTCTTTATTGATTCCAATTGATTACTGTCACGTCGGCATTGTTTCCCACCCGGGCCCCTGACAGCATGACAGATCAGTACACGAATTGTCTCAGAAGTGCTTATTCTTTAACGTCTCGCCGAGAAGATTAATTCTGAGGTCATTCTCATTCATGTCAGATTAACTCGGGGTGACGATTTCGGGGGGGGGGGGAGAAAAATCACATTAAAATTCATCTAACATTTACACCGTGCGCCCAATCAGCACCTCGGCTCGGTTATAAAATTGCAAGACAGGTTAATCATACTGAGAAGGTACCATTGAGGAAAAAAGACGTTGCAGATGTCAGAACGTGACTAAATGTGAAACAGGCCCAACTCTGAAAGGCGCACAACAACCACCATCAATCTCTTCTTTTCTGGGAAACACTGATTAACCGAAAATAACAAAAAAAGGCACCTGGGGTATTCCTACAGGTATCGCGCGGCCCGGTTTCGTTACGCAGCTCCTCGTACGTTTACAGTAAGGTCACATTTTAAAGGAAAGACCAGAGACAGGAGCCGCCGCACAATATTGAGGAGAAACAACAACATCAAAAAAAAAAAAAAAAAAAAAAAAAAAAAACCATCCAAACACAGATGCTTAATAAAGCCGTGACGCCAACACGTCACGTTTCTCGGCGAAACGCCGGTTTTCTTGCTGAAAAGTGGAAGGAGAGGAAGAAAGGAGGCTTCGGCCCCAGGATCGGCTGCCGGGCGACGCGCCAGAAAGTGAAGAAATAACAATAACGTGTAGATAAAGTCACGGAGGACTGGAAAGGAAGGGGAGCCCAGGAGCTGGTGGCTGATGAGAGCTCAGCTTCTAGTCAGCAAGTTGCTGGTCTCCTCCAGATGTCTGAGTTAGCAAACTGTTTCACAGCTTGGCTTTTTGCTTTGCAGGAGCATCAGACTGACAAGAAAGCAGCGCAGAAAACGTTTTGGTTGCGGTTAATGACCTTGTCTCTGCAGGCACACGAGATGTGTGATGATGCTAACAGTGATTTCTGAAATGAAGAAGGTGAAGCAAATGGTACTCCCTTCTGTACTGTCTGGCAAGGTTTTGGTCTCAACCAGAGCATCATGGGTTTGGCTGATATTACTGTGTTGGTGTTACTGTATAGCAGAAGGAGAGGGTTGTTGGATGGAGACCAAGGACAAAGTTGTTGGGCGCATGAGAAGGAGAAAGCTGTTGATCACGGCAGAAGAAGATAGTTCATTGATGTAGCAGAAGGAGAAGGTTGTTGGGTGCATGTTGCACAAGAGGCAGATGACTGGAGACGGCTACAGAATAACTTTGTTGGCTCGAGCAGCAGTAGGTTGACTCTTAGACAAGGTGTTAACAGCAGGGCGTTGGATCCGTCAACAGCAGGAAACCAGCACTGAACATGACTACAGAAACATACTGTTGGACAAAGCAGCAGAAGATGTTTTTAGATACGGGAGTAGAAATACGCTGCTGGTTACAGCCGCAAGGGCAAGTAGTCAGATGCAACCATAAGAACGGACAGGTAGGCTCACCAGCAGAAGGTTGTTAAATAAGACAACTGAAGCAGTAGGAGCAGGCTGCTCTGTTACAGCAGCAGACACACGTTTCGGGATAAAGCAGCAATAGGAGAAGGTCGCTGATGCAGTAACAGTAGAAGCAGCTTCTCGAGCATCATTAAAAATAAAAAAAAAAAAAAAAAAGTCTCCGACTAAATCTACAGCCAAGAGTAAAAAATCTTCTTACCCTCCTCGCAGGACCAGGTGGGGCAGCGCAGGAGAAGCAGGCCGTTGTTGGTGGCTTGCGATCGAGAAGCTAGACGGTTTCACCCCACGTGCTGCTTTATTATATTTAAGCGTGTAAAATCAGCGAAGGCCTGCAGTCGTGCTTCACGTTCAAACACGTTCTTGCCGTGTTTGTAGCCGTGTTTATCTTGACAGGAGTGATTGGTTTAAACGGGGCTTCTGAGACTTTCACACGCATCGGATTAATTCGGTTTAGAAGGCCAGGATTCGGCGGGCAGGTAACCATCTGTCACTCATCGCCGCAGGTCCACAAAAGACCGACCCCGAGGCCATCGAAAGAGTCGAAAGCGTCTCGCTGCGAGAGAATCGTGCAAAAAGACACCATTCGGCTGCGCTCGGTCTTGGGTTCTGCTCCAAAGTTCTGAAATACTTCATTTTTACCCCCCCTCCCCCCAACTGCGATCCTCTTCAATTCATCTCCCCAGTTAGCAGGGGAACTGTTTAAACCCGCAAATACTCCTCAAAACGGTGTTTCAAAGGTGACCCTGGAAAGACGAAGGTGTGATTCACGACTCTGGACCCCAAGAGAGACCAGATGTGGGTCATTAATGTATAAACTACGCTTCATTTGACAGTTTCAGTCAAAGTGAATTAATAGACACCTGTGGTCACGGATGCGGGTGGAAATGATGCCGAACCGGGGTTTTTGTGAGGAATCATTCTGTGGTCTCGGTAGAGAAGAGATGCCTTAGAACTCAGCTGAGGCCCTTGGACAAACATCTGCCCGTCTTCGGTGGCGGCGGACCTTGGAAAGTGGGCTTTCGATCACGATTTCCAAACCCCGTCGTGTTCCCCCTCCTCCTGCACTTGTTCTTGGTTTTATACACTTTGGAGTTTTTAGCGTTTTCGGGTAGTTGCGTCACAGGCGCGCGCTGACGGCGCCACGATTTGGCGGGAAGGTGTCCGCCATACCGGCTTCGTCCGCGGTTCCCTCCGCGCAACCAGGCGGTGCCTCCCCCCCCCCTTCAGTTTTAAATACCGCGTTTTACCCCCGCCGTGACGTTAACCCGCGATCGACACCCCTGCGCGTCGACAGGGTGTACAGTACAGCCCAGTGCGAAGTGGAGGGGGTCTGAGGTGCGACCCGCGCCATTGGGGGCTATTGAGTTACCACCTGTCGGTAATTTACCTCCGCCGCTGTTCATAAAACACCGTGGGAATAAACGAAGACCACCCACGGCTTCGGGGCTGTTCACACGCGGCAACCCCCGGTTGGGGGCCAAAGCGACCCGCAGTTCGGGAGCCGCTTTGCCCCTCACGGCCTGGAAGGATCCATCCACGGGGAAAAAAAAAAAAAGACAAAAAAAAGAAATAAATGTTTGACACCCGACTCGGTAAATACCCGCATTATTAACACGGCTGGAATTAATGCCCGCCGCTTGAAACCAGCAAAAGCCGCATTTAAACAGCAACATGTCCGCCGCTGTCAGAGGGAATATTTTTAAACGTTTCCGAATCCCGCGCTTGCATTTAAGTAAAAAATAATTATTACGATAAACAAATAGAAACGGCGGTAATTAATTAGAAATTAATTTTAAAGCGCCGTTTTTGTTTTTTTTTTTTTTTTTTTACCGTGGTGCGGTACCGCGCTCCTCGTGCGCTCTTTTACTGCGGGAGAAATAAATCCAGCTGCTCCGGCGTTTCGGTGCTGCGTGTTTGTGTTTCCTGCCGGCGGCACAGAAAAAAAACAAATCATTATTAGTCCGAATTAAAGCGTTAATAATATAATACGAATCCAACACAAAGTATGTGCGGAGCATCAGTTGCACCAAGAGAGAAAAATGCACAAATATAATTTTATTTCCTGAGCCACCTTTCCCGGGTCTGTGTGGGAAAACAGGTGAGCCGGGAGACCCCTGGGTGCCACCAAAGAGCTCGGACCGCGTACCCTGGTAAAATCGCAGTAAACGCGACGCTCTTTTTTCTGCACAAACGCAGACTCTCGCGCACAAATTTTATAACATTTAAATGCGACATTATTTTCGGTGCGGTTTTGACGCGCCGCGGTGACACGGGGGTTCCGGCAGGTATCAGGTGAGGAGAAAAGGGACCCCCCCCGATTGGAGGCATCGTTACACCTGAATATATTTTTCTGAGCGCTTGTGCGGTGTTTTCGGTGCTTTGAAACTTTTTTTTTTTCGTTTATAAGACCTATCGGTTTAATATTCGACTCACCTTTTTTGCACGCGGACCAGGAAGCTGCGCGCGGAATCTTCGCCGGTCGATCGTTCGAAATATTGAAATATTAAACGCGTAAAACGTTTGAGCTGCAATTGGCCGACAAGAATTTTTCCTTTTTACTGCTCAATATTGTGCGAAAAGACGCGGACGTCAGAAAAGCAAATAAACAGCCTCACCTGTAGCGGTTTGCGGCGTATAAATGAGCAGAAAACGCAGAGATTTAAGGCGCACTTTTTTTAAAATGATTTCTTCTTCTGCTCTGGTCCTCACATATATTTAAATAGAAATAATAATAATAATAATAATAATAATAATAATAAGGATGATGCGCTTTTCTGGTTTCAATAAAAACGAATAACTACATATAATTAATACTAATATTTCATCGATAGTATATCATTAATAATTGCTTTTAAATGCTTACAAACTTTACCCCGTCGATTCCGACCCTGAAATCAGAAAAAAGTTTATTTTTAAAACGCTTTACACGTTGCTTTGGTGGCAGGAGCGGCGGCAATAAAAAAAGTACATTTTAAAAAGTGCCGTAAGTTTGCACGCTGCACGTGAGTCGGTGAAAATGGACGTTTTTGGCGGACGTGCGGAGAAGCCGCGCTGCTGCGGCGGTGTGAAGAAAACGGGTTCGGTTAGAAAAGGAGGATGAGAGACGTGACCGGGCGAAGGTGAAGGGAGAACAGGAGCGATACACCTGACGCACGGAAGGCGCGCGCTGCCCGCATCTCTCTTTCTCTCTCTCACACACACACACACACTTTAACCACCACTTGTCTCCGCAGCCCCCCGCACATCCACGCCAAACGCGCGCTGTGTAAATATTATAATTGATGATCGCGAGCTCTCCCGCGCCGTCCACCTCGAGAGCTCGCGGCGGGCGGGGGGGGCGCTGTGTGTTTTAAAAAAAAAAAAAAAAGAAACTACGCACCCCGAAGTGGGTCTCGCGACTGGCAAATCATCGGCGCGCGCGCGCGCGCGCAGCAGAGGCGGGGGAGGGGCGACTCGCTTCACCTGACGCGCTCGCGAAGAGCCCTCCTCCCGCTCCTCTACCCCGCGCGCCCCGCAGCGAACCGACGACACTCTGGCGCGAGCAGCCGCAGCCGCGCGCGCCCCTCCGCACGAGGACTTGCTTTGCGCGCGGGACCGCTGACGCCAGGCAGTGGATGGACGTGGAAGCGTCGCGCGCTGTCGGCCAACTTTGAAGGTAGGGGAAAAAAAAAAAATGACGGCCGTTTCCGCCGCGTTCAAACTTTGCACCGAAAAGGGTAGAAAGGCGACTTTTACTCCCTTTTCTGCCGCTCCAGTTCCAGCGCGGTGTCGCTCCGTGCAACCAGGTGGCGCGTGGCACCGGGGAAGCGTGACACCGTGTCGCGTCGCTGACGAAGTCTGCAGTTTAGCAAAACAGACCCTCGGGTGGGGTAAAGTACCACGTCGCGGCTCCGGGGACAGTAAACAGGGTAAACGCGCGCGCACAGAGTGAATGTAACGCGCATCTCCGCAGTTTGATGTAAACGCGGTTTATTTCTTCCAAACTCGAGCTCGTCTTTCGCCGACGACCCTGCGCGCGGACGCCGGAACTGGGCGGCATTTATCAGTGTTTCCCGTGAAATCAGAGTCACTGAGCTGCATTGATTTTTGCTTATTTGTTTATTTGTAATATATGGACGCCGCACTAAACGACATCACCTTGATGTGCATCTCCAGCATTGCTGCAGAATATACTGGCATTAATTTGAGCTGCTCACTGACTTGTCAGGATTTACTGCATATGAGCGCTGAACCGACAGGTCGGCGCAGTTAAGTTTAGACGGAGGTGGAGTTTATTAGAAAAGTAATGGATTTCCGCAGCACTGACACAGCTGACTTTAAGTTGACGTGATCACCAAGTTTATATTGCACAGTAAGACCCGCAGCCGCATTTCCCGCCCGTCCAGCAGCTGGACCAGGCGAAGTGAGTTGAGCCGGGCTGAAAGAGCCTGATAGATCCGAGATAAATGCCCATATTTTCTCGTGACTTTCCACTTTGTGCATTCACACATTTGTTATGTAAAATCTGAGGACCTTGAGTAAGAATGGTAACTCTGCTGAGATCATTGATGGGAAGTTGCAAGCTATTGTTCTGGGATTGCGAGGGCGTCAGGTCTTTTGTGGTTTCCACGTTCACTATCTGCTGTTTTATCAACCACTGTTTAAATGCCTCTGTTGGTTTAAGGCTGTAAAATGACCTGAATTGATTCTGAAACAATAACAGAAAAGAAGGGGCCGTTAGAATCAACTTTGTAAACCACAACAACACAAGGGTGAGTCTGCCTCCTCAGGGCAGAAACTTAGATAACCTCCTGTTATAGGAAGTCGCCAAGAGAAATAATTTGAGCCAGCAGATACAGTGCCATAGAAAATATCACAATAATGCAAAATCAAAATCACCTTTTACGTTTAACGCATCGCACCGCGAGCCCTGAAGATGCGACGGCCCGAAGCAGGTTTTTATTTACACACCTACACCTGACTGGCGCTTACCCACTCCTGTAGCTGGTTCCACCGGTATGCGGGCATATCCTCAGACTGGTCTTATGTGTTTTTTTTTTTTTTTTTACTTTTTTTTTCTTTTGTAGGAATTTTGGTCACGTCTGCATATTCTTTGAGGTCTTTTAAATGCCGAAATGTGTCATCTGCTAATAAGGCAGAGCAGAGACTCATCTTATTTTCACATAACAAGGTTAAGATGCCGAATGCGTAACAGACTTGTTGACTGTAGCAGGAGTTGGAGGTGATTTCAGCCCTCGATCCAGCTGAGGTTGGCCGGCGAACGTAAGCAACTGCAAACACAACGCTGTTTTTGTTTGGTCACGGCGGCGTCTGGCAGGGATGAGCCGCCGTCCTTTTTTCCCGTTAGCTACAGTCCCGCTTCTTGTAACTGTTACTGTCGACATCACAGATTGTTTGCCGATTGTGAGCATCGCTGGCGCTTTCGGTTTTACTCTGTCCGTACAGTCTACTACAGTACACCTCACCCCACATTGCACAATAAAACGCTCACCAGCGCGACTCACTATCTTCTTCACAACAGCCGGGTTTGACACCAGGTGCAGACCTGACGCCGTATCTAAAAGTAGACCTGCACATGTGACCTAGAATAAAAGTGCAGGGGACTTTCTCGCCACCCGCTTGTGTTTTCTGTCCAAAATAAACCGATATTCCCAATCCCAGCTGCGCACGTGTCTGTCGACATCAAGTGCAACAGCAGAAGCGCTTGTAGGTATTTGTTGCGCACTCCATTTTGTTTTAATATACGGTGCACATTATGACTTGTAATAAAAGCCCTGACCCTGCGTGGCAGCGTATATGACTCCATAAAGCATTTTCCTAGAATCAGGCGCTTTGCCTGAATTATTTCAGGACTTCCTTTAACAAATGATTCTCCGTTTGTCCTGCAGCCGAGCAGCTGGAATACAGGACGCTCCTCTGTACCTTCGGCCCCTAATTGGGTACAATTCCGCTTCGGCTGGTCTTTTCCGGGCGCCGAACCCAACGCGCTCCGCTTCTCCTCGTTGCCAGTAATTGTGGGAAATCAGGCAGCTTTTCCAGGCTGTCAGAAACACCCAGGTGATCTCTGCCTCATTCTTCCTGGTCACACTTTTGCATCACATTCGCGCTTAATTGGCACTTAATTTGTCAGATTGCTCTCGCAGGAGGTGAAGGAGGCGACACGGTGGGACCGCTGGCGTCACACCGCACTGTCTGTTGCTGTATCGCAAAGGTACGGGAGGTCAGGTGTGTGTAATTGCACTTCTGCGCGCGCGCTAACAAAGAACAATAACCGACACCGAAAGGAGGGGAGGGGGGAAAAAACGGCGCAAATGTGCGCAAAATGCCTTAAATATGGAGTCTGACAGAGAAAACAACATTCACATGGGCTGACCCTCTGAGACCAATTATGCTGTGCAGTACACGAGTGATGCTCGGCGCAGGAGTGGGGCGTCGGGCCCGAGTCAAATGACTGCGGCGCGAGGAACACATCCGCACTTGTTGAACTCGACACGCTTTTTGTCGTTCGCGGCCGCGCCGCCGCGTAGCCCACGGCCGACAGCGGGGACGCGGGCTGTCCGCCACCCGAACCACGTCCCTGCCCTTCGCGACCTCTGCGGCTTTTTAATCCCTTTTCCCAAAAGGCCCTTATTGCTTATCTGGCGGCGTTCTGACTGCTGTCTTGGAAGAGCTTCATTTATTGCTTTCTGGCCTGTGGGATGTCGCCGGGGAAAACATAAGGAGACCGTTGAAATCGGGCGCCGTGTGATTTCTTTGAAGCGAGGGATCCGCTGCAGCGTCCCGGCTGAGGTCCGGCCTCGTTCGCGGTTTCAGTCGTGGTGGGGGGGTCGGACCTCCGTAGCGTCTCTGTCGGAGAGGGGCACCGGACGGCCAAAGCGAAACGGCGCGATCGGCGCTCCCCTTCCCTCGCGCACAGATTCAGCATAACGGCTAAATAACAGCTCAGCAAACAGTGAAATTATAGCTGATGTACAGTAAGACTAGTGTAAATACCTCTTTAACCCCCCAGTGAGCATATTTATTCAAACTGTCGCCAGTAAATAAGAGGCCTGTCTCCCTTTTAATGTGCAGTTATGTGCAGATTCCATCTCAGTCCTGTTATGATTCCTAATGGCGGAGAGGGGGGAGAAACTAGCCCTGTTTGGGACTTTTTTGATGGCAAGCTGCAACCGGTTTTAAAGCAACGCACTCTTTATAGGAATTGTTTGTGGATTCCAAGGTTCTGAGTCAAAAAAAAAAAAAGAGGGTGACAATTACACGTACGCCCGTGGATTTGTATTTATTTATTTTTTTTAAAGCTAATTCATGTCATTAAACCTAAACATTTTGCGCACACCTGGCCTCATTATAATACGTTGTGTTAATGCAAATCACAGCGTGTTGTTTTGTTTGTTTAGCGGGCCTGCCGGCGACGCGGCCTAAGCGCGCCGCGCTGTAACTTCGGTCGAGTCGGCGCGGTTTGCAGAGGCGACGGCAAATTTTCCTTTTGTGAAATGAAAGGATTTCGTGAGAGTGTCAAGTAAAATTTTTCGTGGCAAGTTAGCATTAAAGTTACACAACATGTAACATCCGTGCAATTATTTAAAAAAAAAAAAATTATACAAATAAGTGCACTTTGTAAATGAAGTTCCCATATGGCTTTAATTTGGGAAAATATATATTTTATAACCACACGGCATCCAGTTTCTCTCAAAGGCCTATTGTTCTTTATTTTTTATGCTTGTCAGTGTCAGATCTGTGTAGGTTTTCCCAAATTCTTGCGGTAATGAAAGGAAGGGGGGGACGCAGTGCTTTGGAGGGATCTGGATCCTGTGTGCCTTTTTTTTTTTTTTTTTTTTTTTTTTCTTTTGCGAAGACCAT
>UFQX01000083.1:1058581-1069383 GCA_900497675.1 Arapaima gigas
CCCCCATTTGTTACCGTGGTACATTTTTAATTTCTTTTAATGGTACCCCCCCCCCCCACCCCTTTGCTGCAGCATCCTTCTTATTTATCTGGGCATATGGTTAATAATCCCCCGGTGGTCTCCCGCAGGAATAATAACTCCAAGCAGACATATGATATTTTATTCATCACAAACAGACACTGCAGAAAAGCCAGTTAGGTGTAAGGAGTGGATCAGAATGTCAGTCAATTTTGGGAAGTTTGGGAGATGCGGGGACTTGGATGTTTTGGTCATTTTCTGCCACATCTCATATTCCACCCGCCCCCCCCCCCCCCGTCTCCAGTGACAGCACCTCGTCGCGCGCGGACAGCGAGTCTTATTAATTCCCACATCCAGCCCGTTCAGTCACCGGCCATATGGCACGCGCGCCACCAACAACAGGCCACGTTAAATTCTGCACATTGTCGCCAAAACGCGTCCCGGGAAGAAAATGGGGGGGTGAGAAGGAAAAACACACAGTTAGGCCACAGTCGAAACTGGCAACTTGCTGCACATGACGTCACGCCGAAAGGGCCGCTTGGTGCCGCGCGACATTATTTATTCTCTTAAAATTAACGTGTAAAAACTTGGGATGTTTCGGTGCGGCGAGCGTCACGGCGATGTGGTGCGCGCACACACACACACACACACACACACGCGGGCGGGCGGGCGCGCGCGTAGGGGAACAGCCGCAGGGGGCCAGCGCCACGGCCCCCCGCGTGTGTGTGTGTGTGTGTGTGTGTGTGTGTGTGTGTGTGTGTGTGTTCAGTGCCACATGCAGGTCCGCCTCATTCTAACGAAGCTGATTAAAAATTCGTGCGCGCGCCGCCGGAAGCGGCTCCGTCTTTCTTGTCTCGTCCCTCTTTTTCCACCTTATTTTACTTTGTTTTTTCCGCGTGCTGTCCGGGCTGCTTCTGCTGCTGCTGCTTCTGCTTCTGCTTCTGCTGCTGCTTCTTTCCGCCGGAGCGGCGCACAGACCGACGGGAACCGAGCAGCTCCGAGCCGAAGCAGCTGATCGTTTAATGGGGACGCGGCGCGGCGGGGCGGGAGCGCGCAGCTCGGCGCCGTCCGGACCCGAATAAAACGCCCCCGAAAGGCTGGGAAGGCAGCGCAGCCGACCCCTCGCCGGCCGCCGGGAACTGACGGGGACCTGGGACTTTCTCAGCGGGCGCCTCTTGTTTTTTTTTTTCGCCGCGATGAAGAGGCAGCGCGACCGCCGCTCGTTCCGCTGCCGGACCGCGGAGAGGCGCAGCTGATCCTCCTTCTGCTCCCTTTTCCGAGCCGCACGGCCGCGCATGTAGCTGCGGGGGCTGCCGAGGGGCTCGGCGTGCGGGCTGTGCGCGGCGGTGCGGCTCCTTCACCTGGCGGCGGTGGGAAAGTGTGCGCAACTCGGACACTTTTGTCGCCGCAGCTCCGTCGCCGCGGCCGCGCTGCCCTCGTCGCTTCGTTCGCATGTTTTTAAACGCGGCGATCCGTATATCGGATTACTTGTGTGTTTTTGCGACGTACGTGACCCATGTGGGTCTCGACGGAGCGCAACTTCTCTCCGCGAGAGTCGCCGCCGCCGCCGCCCCCCCTTTTTCTCCCGTATAAGAACTCGCGCTGTTGCTACGGACGCTGAAGTTGAGTTTTCTACGTGTTTTTCTTTGTTCTTCTTTGTTCCTCTGTTAGTTTGTTTGCTTTTTTTTCCTACCTCGCCGGGCTGTGGAGAAGTTGGAGCGTCAGACTGGATGCGCTCGCGAGCCGCAGGTTGGTCTCCTGCACACCTGGGCAGCTGTTCCTCACCTGGACACCGGCCGTGGCACACCTGGAGCACGTGCCTCACCCCCTCGGCTGCTGTGTTGGCCCGTAATCCGTTCTGTGTGTGTGTGTGTGTGTGTGTGTGTGTGTGTGATGTCGAAGCTATTAAATGGAAAGGTAAACCGGAGCTTTGTTTACCCTATTACACCTCACACCTTTACAGTTCACTCACTCAACAGGTCTGTTCCTCCACACCTGCTGAGAGGGAGAGTTTCACAGTGGAAAAGGCCACATGTGTATGACGTGTGTGTTGTATTCGCTGGTGTGTGTGTGTGTGTGTGGATGTACTCACTGTGTTGGTTCATAGACACACACACACACACACACACACACAGGCTTTTTGCATGCATTATTTTGTCTTTGCAGTAGTGTTACCTGGCTGTGTCAAGTGCAGGGCAGCTGGTGTGTGTGTGTGTCTGTGTGTGTGTGTTCCTCCAGCTTCCAGCCCTGACTTGTCAGTTCAGTAACACTAATAACACACGCAGTGTATTAGTGCCCTTAAAAATGTTTTTTTTTTTTAAATGATGTTTTTCCTTGAAGGGGGGGAAAAAAATCACAGTACAATCTATTTATGGTTATTTAATAAACAGCCCCCCGCCCAACCTGGCCCTCGCTGTACGCTATACACACACTTTTGTCAGAGGAACAATTTTTAGGTTTAATGGGCTGTTTAATGTGGTAAAACTGAGGTGGAGTGGAATCTTTTGCAAATTGGGCTGTGCGCTCAACTACCGTCTTGTTTCCTGACCGCTTGGGAGTCGGTGGTGGGACAGACGTACATAATGGCCTTAGCAAGGGGACTGCGGGGACAGTGGGGACATCGCCACTGCAGGGGACATGTTTTATGCATCAAATAATTCACTCTACAATGGCTTATATGTGAGGGTTTCACTTTTTAAAATAATGGGCAGCGTTTTTGGTTGTCTGTCTCAAAACGATTGCTTAATTTCCTGGTGTCAATTATATATCCTTCAAATTATTGGTGGGAATGGATTTTAAACAAACGTTAGTTTCTGTTGCTTTGCTTGTGCGGTTACATTGTGGAACGTTGTCGCCACACTAATACGCTTTGCATTATTTTTATAATGATGCTATTTAGATCAATATTTGATCTATTTGGTTGTATTAAATAGTTTAGGTTTGGCGATATTGTTGGTGTTTGTTTCGTTTTGAAGAAGGATGCACGGGGGGGGGGGGGGGTGTCTGGTTTTGAAGTCATCTGNGGGGGGGGGGGAGGGGGGGGGGGGGGGGGGGGGGGGGGGGGGGGGGGGGGGGGGGGGGGGGGGGTGTCTGGTTTTGAAGTCATCTGCTTAATGGATGCTTGTTTGAAGGAATAGAGAATAATGTCTTCCGACCCTGTTTTAAAACGGGCAGGTGACTGCGAGCAGAGCTGCTAAAGATGATGGACCATCTCAGTGAAGCGTGCCTGGGGAAGGAGAACTCTGATCTCACCAGCAGCATAGGGGACCCCAAAGGACCCCCCACCAAGATTGCACGGCTGGAGCAGAATGGGAGCCCCCTGGGGAGGGCCCGGCTCGGCAGCGCGGGGGCCAAGATGTCGGGAGTTCCCCTGAAACCCTCGGGACACATCCTGAAGACCTGCCACAAGAGAGGTAACCCAGGGACACGACCTCAGCTTCTGGGTGTGGCTGCAGTGATTTGTGAGTCACTGTGCAGGTCTGCGGTCACCTGGAGGATATTTGGAGGGTCAGAGGTCAGCTGTGGGTTTACAGTAATGCAGGTATACTTACTACCATTTCACAACAGACTGGAAAAACTGCACCACTGTCCCCCGTTCCATCAGCTGTATTTGTTAAATTGAGACGTGTGTGTGTGTGTGTGTGTGTGTGTGTGTGTGTGTGTGCGCGTGCGCACGCCGATGCTTCTGGAGTAAGTTTCTTATCTTGGCCTTTTGTTACAGTGCTGGTTTTTCTGGAGAAACGCAAATTACTGAGAACTGCTGCGCTTCTCTTGCTGTCAATACGGCGTTTCTGTTTTTTATGTATCTTGATATGATTCGCTGTAATAGAAATGATGTCATTTAGGTGTGATTCCTACAACTGCTCTCCTTTTCAGAAAAAGGAGGAGATGGAGAAAAAGATTATTTTGGTGGCCAGATGTTGTTTTTGTGGCTGTGGCTCTAATTGTTCTTCCAGTAGCAGCTTCAGTTCCGTTTCTCTTCTGAAAAGTTTCAGTTTACTCTGATTTGTTTTTTTGTTTTTTTTTTTTTCCCATATGAAATTTTGTGGCGAAAACACAACGTTTAGAAAATCCCAGGCATCAGTGCTTTTGAACTTCACAGCCGTCCGCATTGCGTGAGCGAAACCACATTTACCATAGCCTCTTTCTTTTTCTTTCCACTGGCTGAAAACAAAGCGCATATTGATGGTAAAATGAACCTACACAGCATCTTCATTGTTAGATGTTCATCTATTAAACATGGGAAGGCGGCACTTCAGCAGCACATTCCTTGGCATCTGCTCCCTATTTATTGATTGTTTGCCAGGAATGTTTGGATGTTCAGGAAGCAGAGCTGTGAGTATTTAAAAAAAAAAAAAATTATTGCAGCTCCGCAAACACAGTGCTGTAACTGTTCTGTGGGAGGGTGTTAAACAAGGTGAACGGGGGGTAGAAGGGGATGGCAAAGTTTTGGGATAAACTGTTTTGTTATTATTATTATTATTATTATTATTATTATTATTATTTTGTGTGTGTCTGTGTGTGTGTGTGTGTGTGTCTTCAGTGAAGACTTTTGTCCTGCATCTTAGCACAGATCCTCTGGACTCCTGTTTGGCTGCTTTTCTGGTTCTGTGTGTCTGTGTGTGTCTGTGTGTGTCTGTGTGTGTCTGTGTGTGTCTGTGTGTTTGGGGTGGGCTGTGCTACACATCCACGCTTTTTACCCCGGGAAACGCAGTGTCGGGAGCCCACAGGGTGCACTGTTCTATATTACACACTGGAATGATTTAATAAAAACAATATTAGAAGTGTTATTCAGAACAACTTTAAAAACGACCCACGGTGAGTTTGCAGGCCTGAATTATATACAGCAAAGATGAAGTTAGAATGTTAAGGGTGGAACGTGCCAGGAAGGCCTGTCCAATCAGTGCGCGCGTGTGTGTGTGTGTGCGTGTGTGTGTGTGTGCGTGTGTGTGTGCGTGTGTGTGTGTGTGTGTGCGCGCGCGTGTGTGTGAGTGTGTGTGTGTGTGACGCGCCGTGTCGTCTCGCCAGGCAACATGCTGCCCGTGTTCTGCGTGGTGGAGCACTACGAGAGCCCCGTCGAGTTCGACAGCAGGGAGGAGCACGCCGAGTTTGTGCTGCTGCGCAAGGACATGCTCTTCAACCAGCTCATCGAGATGGCACTGCTGTCGCTGGGTTACTCGCACAGCTCTGCTGCGCAGGCCAAAGGTAGGCCCCCATCCCGCTGGGCAGACCTCCCCCGGATCCACCCCCCGTGAACACTGTAGCAACGGGAGTGTCCGGCCATGATGGTGGCCTTCCCGCTGCGCCCTTTATAACTCGCTTTATTACATCTTTTTTAGTGTTGCTGCACTTTGTTAAAAAATGCTTTAAATAAGTTTTTGACTGACTAGTCAGAGTTCTCCTAATGGTACTAATGTACAGTTAAGTTATATGGGGTGGGTGTTGGAGTAGCAGTTACACACTGCCTTTGGACCGCAGAGCTCTGGGTTCAAATCCCACTTCCTGCTGTGTTGCCCTGGAGAAGATATTTCCCCTTCTAAAATTACCCTCCTGTAAAAATACATAAATCACTAACTAGTTTAGCGCTGTAAGTCGCTGTGGAGAAAAGCATCACCTGAATGTGTGTGTGTGTGTGTGTGTGTTGGTCACGTCCAGGGATTTGCATTTGTTTTTCCCTGTAGGCCTGATCCAGGTGGGCAAGTGGAACCCTGTGCCGCTCTCATACGTGACAGACGCCCCGGACGCGACGGTGGCGGACATGCTGCAGGACGTCTATCACGTGGTGACGCTCAAAATCCAGCTGCACAGGTGAGCTGGGGCCTACAAAGTGTGTGTGTGTGTGTATACACAATATACCTGTACCATGGATATTCACAGCCTCGAGCTCGATCGGTACGCTCTTGCTCGCTTGCTCGCTCTCCCGCTTGCTCTCTCTCTCTCTCGCCCCCCCCCAGCACACACCAGTTAAGAGACAGGAGGCTGTTTATTTCCAGTCCAGCAGTGCTCATGCACAGATAGCTGTCGCTCTCCAGTGATCTCCCCCTGAGGCCCCAGGCAGCTACACACTTTAAGGTGTTCCTGCCAGAACCTCTCGTGCGTTTGTGTGTGTGTGTGTGTTTGTTTCGATCTCATTCTAACAAGCCCTGCTTGTTGTGTCCATCCTTCGGGAGATGCTCGGGTACTGCTTTGCTGTCCCGCTCCCCTATTACCACGGTAACGCGACAGCCGCCTCGTACAGTTCTCCCACCGACAGTTGGTGCTCGACGCCGCCTGTACCCCGGCGGAGCGGGAGCTGCCTCGCTGTGCGTTTCGCAGCCGCGCACCGCGTACATCCAGTGGCTCCGGGGGTAAATTACCGATGCCGCTTAAAAGGCGCTCGCCCCGCGCCTGTGTGTCGCCGCGTTGTTTTCCCCCAATCTAGGCGGTAACACCTTAAAAACTGTTTCGCCAAGCGCGTCACGCAGGAAGGTAGAAGTAACACGGAATAATAGTCGCCGCATGCAGCTGATGTATAATTCATGCATCGATACAGCAGATGTGTTGTATAAAGTAATTAACTAATCAGAACAATCAGGAGAGTGAGCGGGCGAGCAAGAGAGAGAGCCATCTCCAGATGCATCTGCTCGATGCGCCAAACGAAATCTGTCTGTCTTGGAGGAGAGTGAGCTCACGGTGCAGAGGCGAGGCCTCGTGCTCCTTTTGCCCTG
This sequence comes from Arapaima gigas, assembly GCA_900497675.1. Lineage (NCBI taxonomy): Eukaryota > Metazoa > Chordata > Actinopteri > Osteoglossiformes > Osteoglossidae > Arapaima > Arapaima gigas. The sequence goes on from UFQX01000083.1 coordinate 1,065,307, forward strand.
GCGCACGCGCGCGTCCATCTCCCTAACCCCGTTTTTCACGCGCCGTCTCTCCCTCTCTCTGCCCACAGTTGCCCCAAACTGGAAGACCTGCCTCCAGAGCAGTGGACCCACTCTACAGTAAGAAACGCCCTCAAGGAGTTACTGAAAGACATGAACCAGAGCTCTCTGGCAAAAGAGTGTCCCTTGTCACAGGTGCTGGAGCCTTTCATACCCACCCACCCACGTGCCCCCCCTTGTGCCCTGCCGCGTTCCTTTTTGAAATCCTCCAGTTTGGTACCGGGGAGTGGGGAGAACCGCAGTGGAAATCAAAGCCTGTTGTCACCCTGCATGCTGTAGATGAACCCGGAGAATACGTTGCAGACGAAATGAGCTCAACCTGATTTTTTTTTTTTTTTTTTTTAAACAACGTTTACAGCTAATTGTTTTCTTTTTTTTTAACTTAATGACTGTTTTAGCTCCGTAATTAAACTGCTGCAGGGTTTCTCGTTCAGACGCGTGATGGGAGCCGGACTGTGCATCGGTATTTGGAGGGAATTGGATCCTGCTGTCTGGCTGTCTGTCTGTCTGTCTGTCTGTTAGTCTGCTCAGCTGGCTGGCAGGCAGCAGGTCGCTTTCGAAAAGCGCCATCTCTCTTTTTCTCAAGAGTCCATGCCCGCCGTGGAGACCCACACCCTCCCCCCCGGGTCTCCTCACCCTGTTAACTACTGCATCCTTGCGGGGATTTTATTATAGCCTGACGGTGTCCGCGGGGGGCAGCAGGTGAGCTGCTGCCGTGGACCACAGAAGAATGATGCAGGGGGTGTGGCTTGAAGGTGGAGACGGTCGACACTTCTGATTGGTTTAGTGTCCCCCTGTGAATGGAAGGGTCTCGAGCGCAGACGGGCCCGTTTGAGCCGCCTTTAAAGGCGCCTTTGCGCCCGTGTTGCATTTCTGGGTCTTTTGCCCCCTCTTTTGAGGGCTGGATTTCAGCATTTCTGTATTTGCACCACGGGGGCTTGAGGCCCTTTTGAAAGGGAGGGACAGGTCAACTCGGCCATTTAGGGAGGGGCATCTCTATCGCTCGCTGGTCTGATTCTGGTCCCCCCCCCCCCCAGCTAAGGGCTCTTCTGAGGCATTTCAGTAGGTGCACATTTTGCTGTGTGATGAAGCTTAACCCTGACCTGCTTTGAAAGTACAACAAAGGACCCCCCCCCCCCCCCCGAAAGAGCAGCTGCTTAGTTGCGTAGCAGCAAATAGCCCCCGAAAGCCGCTTCTGTGGGTCAGGAAGCTCGCGGCCTAAAGGAATTGGGCTTTTTTTAACCACCCCCCCCCGCCTTCACCCAGTTGGTGTCAAAAGAGGCAGTAATTAAGATGTGATCAAGGGGGCGACAGCCCCACCAGTGGGCGAGAGGTGGGCTGTTTGCGGCCCCCACGCAGAGAGAGGGAGGGAAGGCAAGCGAACAGCACGGCGATGGGAGCATCTGAGATGTCGATGACTCTGTGACACTTCCTGTTTGAGTCGCTCGTCCCCCTCCCCGCACGGCCGCTCGGTTCTTCCTGCTTGGTGGCGCGTCGACGGCTGTGCAGGACCTCAGGAGAACGGGCCTGGGGGGGCTGGGGGAGGGTGATGTACCGCAATGGATGCATGATTAATGAATTGCGTTTATCGCAACATCTGTGTCAAGCCTGCGCAGTAGAGGACTGTACGGTGGACCCCGCTGAGCGCTGCCACCCAGTCGTATTTCCGGTAATGGCCATAATTATGGGTGCTCATTATTCCGGAGCACTTTTTTTTTTTTTTTGTTTTAAATATTCCAAAAAAATTCTCTCCGGACCTGTTTTATTGAGAAGACGTGAAACCTTTTTTTTTTTTGGTGCACAAATTATTAGTTGTGCGTTTTCGGCTTTCCTTCTGCAGAAACCTTGAATTGCGGTTAAGGCGCACAGCACGACGGGGGGCGACGCGCGTCGCGCTTCGATGGCCGGACCGGAGGCCAGCGGGAGCGTCGCCGTCTCCGCTGGGGAGGCGTTCGTCCGGGAGGCTCCTCGTGCCCCCGAACGCTGCGTCGAAGATGCCATACCTGTACCTCGAAAAACAGATGGCTTTTGTCTGTTGAATATTTATAACAAACAAAACAATATCCGTGCTGTTCACCCCGAGGCCAGTTACACGTTAAAAACATCGGTTCGCTTTAATAAAAGAAAATCTTCCCCTAGCGTTTGAGGGAAGAGGTATAAAAATGAAACAATTTCGGAGGAATAAAAGGCGGGATCAGGTGTAAATATGGTGCAGAATTGTCGGAGAGCAGATGTAAGGGCCCTGGCACTATATTCTCATTTTAAAAATTCTTTATCATCTGTTTGTCGTGTTTCAACAGGCTTTGATTTAACGGGCCAGGTGTCTTTGGTAAGGTTGTAGTTCAGCAAAATGAACCAGATGGCCTGGGTGCCACCACTGGACGTTCTCCCCGCTCCCCCGCTCTGCGGCTTTTGTCGTAAAAGGGAGTTTTGCCCAGTTTTGTACGACTAGACTCGCGCATGTCTGATAAATGTTGTCTTGAGCACTTTATGCACCAAAACTATTGAATTTAATGTGCATACAGTGAATTTTTTCCCCCCTTTTTCTTCCCCCCCAGATGTTACAATATTACATTTTCTAGACCCTGAAAAGCTTTTGTACCAACTCTCATCTCTCTCTTTCAGAGCATGATTTCCTCCATTGTGAACAGCACTTACTATGCAAATGTCTCTGCAGCGAAGTGTCAGGAATTTGGTCGCTGGTATAAACATTTCAAGAAGACAAAAGATATGATGGGTAAGCAAAGTACAGTCGTACAAATATTGTCCCCCCGCTTGTCCCGCTGCAGCGCCGCTCGACAGGCCAGATATTTCACTCGGGCGTCACTTTTTAATTTCCCTCTTTTCAGTTTGGCGAATTGTCACTTCTGTTTTTGTAGTCGGTCGACAATAAGTAGGTTCTTTTAAATGTGCATTTTTGACAGTCGTGCTTTTGCAAAAACCCCCCAAAGCCGGTTGCGTGCAGGTGTGTTTAGACGGTCTCCTGAGGCGTGCGCTGTTTTTTCCGGTCAGTGTTTTTGCGGGGAATTTTTATTCCGAAAGACGGGCCCTCTTTCTGAAGGCTGACTTGAGTCGTGCGTTTTATTGGATTAGCGACCGGAACCGCCGAACAAAAGGTCAGCATTGCAGCAAATGTAGAAAAATTCCAAACTGACTTTATTTCCCGAATGTTAACGCGGGGAAAACCGGGTGTAGATGTGCCAGCCGGCACAGCGGTGGCCCTGGCCGGCCCTGTGGCGTCGCCGCTGCCGCGGGGGAGGAGGAGGGGCGCCGAGCCAGAGCCGTTTCCGTAAACCATAAACCGCAAATGTCAGGAGTTTAAAAAGGCTCCCCTCCCCCAAAAAAAATCCCAAACTCGCCTTTCCTCGGACGCGATGGAATTAGCCGAAGAAAAACGTCTTTGATAGTTAAAAATGTATTGGATGTGGGAGGGTTGCGCTAAAATGATGCATAATTACCGCAGTAAAATTAAATCTGTTTAGTCTATTTTAAACTTGCGTTTAAAAAAGATCATAATTGGCATTTGATAGTTTACGGCTTGTTTTATAGCGAACAAGCGAACTGTTGCGTGATGCGGTAGGTTAGACAGTTTTATTGAATAGTGCATATTTCCGGAAAATACTCGGTGGTGTTTGGGACGGAATCGGTCAATGACTGTCGGCGAGGTGCTTCATCCACAGAAAGTCCTGCGTGGGACATCGAGGCCTGACTCGCTCTCGCCGCTCCTCTGCACGCCTCCCGCAGCGACATCCTCCACCTGCGTCTGCAGACCGTTTTTGTTTGTTTGTAAACTTCAGAAAGGGCGTCGTGGCCAAGCTTCCTGCGCGCCGGTCGTGTCCGGGCCCCTCCGGGTGTCGGCGGGCAGCAACCCACCCCGGCACCCCCTGCCCTGCGACGGTGTAGCGCTGAATAACCGTGACCCCCCCCGGAGGGTAGTGTAGATGGTGGATGCTTTATTAACCCCCGCAGGGGATGATGCGTGTGTCTGGGGGGGGGGGGGGAAATAATTATTTCATTTTT
>UFQX01000083.1:1069416-1122619 GCA_900497675.1 Arapaima gigas
TGGGGGGGGGGGGGGTAATAATTATTTCTACTTTTGCCGTCCTTGGTTTGCCTGTATTGTGTTTGTGTGCCAATTTTCGCTTGACAGCATCCCGCTGAAGGGGCGCCAGTGCTTGGACGCCTCGTGGAGCTCTCGTGTTCCCACTTGCCTCTCGACACGGACTTTGACGTTTGGGGCGAGCCGAGGAAACGGGACGGTCACAGGGCCACGGCGCGTCGCAAAAAGTCCCGCAGGCGCTGACTTACGAGGTTTCCGCACCGCTCCGCAGGCCGGCCTGGACAAGGAGTCGCGACGTTTGTCTCGATAGTTGGCCAACTCGGTGCCCGCGAGTTATATTTAAACCCCGAAATGTCGACGCCGGCTCACTCGCATACCTTGTTTTACGGTTCAGGGTGAAGAATGAGTCGATTGTGTGGGGCGAGACGCACGGCGTACCTCCGCCGCCGTCGGCGCGTTCTTGCCGTTTCCGCCCGCGCGATTCTGCGTCGCCCGGACGTCGTAAAAGCCGACCGGACGGCTCCCTGTGGCGCGTCGACAGCGAAAAGCAGTTGTACACTTGAATTCGCACTCCTTCCAAACACACGCGAGTCATGCGTGTTACAGCTGAAGTTCGATACGAGCAAACAGGCTGCACGTTATATGTTTATCTACCTACTCGCGGGATCGGCGGCGATGAAGAAAGGCTTAAACTGCAGTTACTGTCTGAATCCTACGTGGCAAACGTCAGCCTGGTGTTATTGTCGGTGTTAAACAAAGGGCCGGGGGTCAAATTTCTCTTGATATTGTTATGAAAGAGGCTGCGAGAGTTCTTCGGTGTGTTCCGGGGCGGTTTTTAAAAATGATTATTCCAATTATTACTGTTATTGTCGGGAATAACTTGTTGCCTCCGAGCCAATAATGAATTAAAAGCTCCGCGCAGAGTGATGCCGAAGCCGAGTCGAAAACATCATTCACGTTGTCGGTATGAATCCTACAGGGTGGGTAGAGGCTGAATTTTGCCATCGCATTCAGTGTTCCGTTTAGTCGTCTTTGAATCGGTTAATTCACCCGCAGCTCCGCGTTGCTGAAAATAATCACAGATTACAAGGATGCATTGTAGGTCTAAGGTCCTAGTGTGGGCTGTGAACACAAAAACGCAATAAGGCCAAGAAATATCATAGCGGGCTTTTGCTGCAGTGGGGAAATTTATAATGCAGGATTAATCCTCCTAAAATCAGTGCGGCGCTTTGGCGGTTGACCCACCTGCGGGTCTGTTGCTACCGTGGAGCTTGTTGTCGATCATCACCGTGCCCCGATGGGGTTTTTTTTTTTTTTTTTTTTTTTGCCCCCCCCCCCCCAGCTGAGATGGACAGCTTGTCGGATTTGTCTCCGCCCGGAACGAACCACATCGGCTTCAGCCAGCACCCGACGCCGGGCAGCACGGCAGAACAGCCTGCCTCGCCCGTTCCCATCCCCCACGGCGGCCAGGCCTCGGGCCGCGCCCAGCTGCCCGGCCTGCACCACCCCGGCTTGGTGTCGACGCCCATCAGCCCTCAGCTGGTGAACCAGCAGCTCGTCATGGCGCAGATCCTCAACCAGCAGTACGCCGTGAACCGCCTCCTGGCCCAGCAGTCGCTGAGTCAGCAGTACCTGAACCACCCGCCCGTCAACCGGGCCCTCAACAAGCCGCTCGAGCCCCAGGTCTCCTCCAACACGGAGGTCTCCTCCGAGATCTACCAGTGGGTCCGCGACGAGCTGAAGAGAGCGGGCATCTCGCAGGCTGTGTTTGCCAGAGTCGCTTTCAACAGGACGCAGGTGAGTCCACGCCCACCTTCCTCCCGCCATCGGTGTGTCTGGGCAACTCTGCCGCGGTGGGGCGCTTACGTTCATTTCAGGGGAGCTTGTCGCGTTTTGCTGTGCGTTTCTGAGAGAATATCTGTTTGCCGCGGCCGCTTCTGGATCTGGAGGTTGCAGGTTTGAATCCCATCCACTGCTTTAGTACGCTTGGTCACGGGAGGTAAAAATTGGCTCCGGCAAATTCGACACAATTTCGTCCTTTTGTAGGGCTGCGGGCGGCGCCGTGTGCAGTCGCAGGCGTCTCGTAGCGCCGCCGCCGTTCTTGCCGAGCGCCTCGCCAAGTTCGGGCGCACGGGCAAAGTGGGGTGGTAAACCTACAAAATACTAATACAGCCACAGACGTAGAGCAGGAGCCGCACGGTGAAGAAGTTACGGTGTTTCATAGGTGGAAATCATCAAAGGGCGGAATTCATTCGAACCGTCGTGCAGATCAAACGTGAATTTTTCAAACGGAAGGAAATGAAATGCTTCGGACATGAACATTTTAAGAGAAGGAACTCGAGATGCACAACCAGGTTTTCAGTCTGAGCTGCTCTCCTTTCTGAAGTCTGTCGTAGATGGACCTTGTTCATAAGAGCCTCGCAGCTGCAGATCATTACCCAGAGTGCACCAAGTTACCCTGCGAGGCGGCTCGCACTGCTTTCCTGCTGTTGTTCAAAACTGTGCATCGGCATAAAGGACCAACATGCTATAACTCCAGAAAGACAACTTGGACTGTGGGTCAACAAGAAAACAGATGGCGATAAACCAGACTTCATATTAAAGGTCTTTTGAACGCTCGCGTGACCTCCATTCTGGTGAGCTGGAATCTTCCCAGGATAGACGTCAAGGTGCCAGAGATGGCTTTATGTGTAACATACAGCAGCGATGTCTCCGCAGACACAGTGAGGAAGGGTGGTTCTGCGGATGAGTTTGAAGGTCCCTTCCTGGGTGCAGAGATCTTAGCACCGGAACCGTCTGACCCAGTGGGCTTTTTTTCAGCTTTAGTTTCTTCTGTCTGCAGTCTTCTGTCCTTCTCGAGGGTAGAAATGATGCCATATTTGTAGAAGTTCACGTTGGATAAACCTAAATAATTTCTCAGGTGGGTGAACCTTACCGCTGTTTGTTCTGCCAATACATCCAGCTCCCCTTTTAGGCGACCGTCTCTGCACACAAGTTTGGCTGTGTGGGTTGCGAGCAACGGGAGACCGCAGAACTAGTCCAGTTAGGGTCCTCGGGTATCTCTTCACATTTGTCCAACCTAGAAGAAGCCCCAATTTGACAGTTGTCAGATAAAGATGTGACCTCATGAAACTTCTGAACGAAAGGCAGGGATCTTAACCGCCTTTGGTAGCATGAAGCTGGTTTCCTGCTGACCCCCGGAGTCGAGCCAAACCCGGAAGCGCCTCAGCTTTTGTTGAGTTTGTGCTGCCCAGATGTGTTCCTCCTTAAACCTTCTCTGAGCAGCGTTGAGGATGTCGTGCGCCAGGCAGACGGAACCGCTCCGTTGTTGTTGTTAAAGGCAATTATTAGAACAATTTGCCCACGGATGCCTGTCGGGATCGAGCACCATGACAACCTGCTCTCCGTCAGGTGAGGTGGAGGAATCTCTGCGTAGTAACACACCTGGCAGGACGCCAGCCCCCCCCCCCCCCTTGGTCACGGACCACCGCTAAAAAGAATTCTGATGTCTGTTGACGGAGAGGGAGCCGATAGCATCTGAAGATGTTCTGCGTCTTTTTTAAAGGGGTTGCAGCTCCTCTCCGATGTTGGCTTTGATGTCGCGAGAGCCCGATGGTATCTGTGAGAACCGGAGCGCTGGAAGGCGCGATCGCGCGGCGGCCAGACAGTATTTTTTGGTGTTTTTATTTATTTATTTTTTTTGCGAATCTTTTTAATTTATCAACAGCGTGAAGAATTTGTAATGAGATCCCGACAAGCTCTTATGTTCATTGTGCCTCAATGAACGTCGCTTGTGAAGTCAGGCTTGTTGGCACTCAGATCCTCACCTGGAGTTCTGTAGATGCAGCATTGGACGTGGGCAGCAGAACTTAGCAATAGTTGACACTTCTACTTTTGGCTGTTTGAAGAACCAAGACTTTTTCTTGTGTGCTGTCACTTCCCATAACCCCCCTCCCCGCCCCCCGGTTAACCAGATTCTCCCAGCAAAACGCTGCAGCACACGGACACTTTTTCATAACAGACTCACGTTTCATTCCCCCCGGTGCCCCAAGTGTCTTTTTCGGTTTCTTTCAGATTTCTCTCAAGTTTAATAAAGGAAGGAGATGTTGCTGATGTTCACAGTATGTATTAGTAGGTCTTACTCGTGGCAGAAAATGAGAATTTAACACTTTGCTGATGCACACCAATAGACTGATAAGAACTGAGCCCCTCAGTCATTTGCTGTTTCCGCTGACAGTTTACTGTAGCGTATAATTTAACACAAATCGCCCGGATTCGCCGCTTTTCGACCGTTTATCACCTGCGGTGCAGGAGAAACGTGTCACGTGTCGCCCGAAAGGAGGCGCGCGGTTTAAAAAGGGAAGGGGGTACAGACAGGACAGCAGGTGTCCGTCAGACCCAGAGCTGCCACCTCCCCGGCCGGCGCGGTGTTTGTACCCGCGGCGAAGAGGAACTCGCGCGTCGCCGCAGAACCGGAAATGCATTCCCAGTATTGTTTCTCACTTTATTTGTCCTAAACGTCCCCTTTTAAAGACCACTGTGTCTGTAGCAACAAACCTTTGGAGGTTGCAGGTACAGTAAGCGGGGGGGGGGTTTGTGTTGTGATGTTCCACCTTCAGGGCCTCCTCTCCGAGATCCTGCGCAAGGAGGAGGACCCCAAGACGGCGTCGCAGTCCCTGCTGGTGAACCTGCGCGCCATGCAGAACTTCCTGCAGCTGCCGGAGGCCGAGCGAGACCGCATCTACCAGGAGGAGCGCGAGCGGAGCCTGAACGCCGCGTCCGCGATGGGTCCCGCGCCGCTGCTCGGCACCCCGCCCAGCCGCCCCTCGCAGGTACGCCTGGCCTCGCCGCTCTCCGCGGTGCGGAGGGGAAGTCTTCGGTGATCCCAGAACGTTCTGGAAAGACGGAACGATGTCCTGCTAGTGCTGAAGTCTGCTGAATGGGGCTTCTGTCATCAGGGTAGTTAAACGGGAGTTTACCCCCATTCCCCCTCCTGTCACTTTCTGGCAGCTTCTCCTCTGTGCTCCTCAAACAAATTGTGTTTTTAGTTTATTTGTTTATTACACCCATGGTGACTTTTCCACTCGAGCAGACTGGGAAAGTGGGAAGACAGAGCGAGACTGTGTTCCTGCTCATGGGGGGCTAATGACGGCTCTCATTAAAAAGGGGGGGGGGTGTCTCCGGTGCAAAGTTCCATCTTCCTCCCACAGTCCGGAGACGTGCGATTCGGGTTAATGGGTCACTCCGAATTGCCCGCAGCGTGGGGTTGTGTGTTGCCACCCAGCGCGGGATTGGTATCCCACCCAGAGTGTGTCTTCACAATCCGGCACCCAACTCATTCCAAGATGGTCTCCACACCAGTTACCCCACCCAGGATAAAACGGTTAAGGATCATGGATGAATGAACGAAACACATTTCACACGAACGAGTGAAAAACCTAACAAAGCCCTAACATAGCATGTTTAACTGTTTATTTTTTTTATATGCGGGAACCTGACTCTTATAGCGTGGTCTGAGGGTCAGAAGTCAAGGACCACCCGAAGTGACGTTTAACCTGAATATCCCAGTTGTCTGAAGTTCGGTTCACAGTAAGTGCAGTTGTGACTGCAGCTGGTAACATGTTGCTAATGACGCTCCGGTTTCCTCCAGCCCCGGCGAGAGGAGTGTAACAGCGCCAGAGCCGAGGACTGGAATCCCAGAATTCCTGTGGGCATCTCTCCGGTGAGTTAAACCGAATCGACCCGCTTTGACGGCCTTCGCCCTTCGGCTCCGTTCCACGTTTCTTTCGGGCCGCCTTGAGAAATGAGACCACGCTTGGCCTTTGTCACAGGGAGAATGATACTAGATTGAGTACAGAACATCAGGACTTCTTGGGTAACATTCAGACTTAAGACATTTTAGGAGTGTAGGGACGAATTTAGTGAGTTGAGTTTAGCTGCTCCGTGTCAGTTCGGGGTTCTGGTCCGGCTCGGATTCAGCTGCTTTTGTTGCCGAAGGTGGTTTTGAACCTGGAAGTTAGAAGCCGTGTTTGAGAGCAACGTGCCGTTGCCCCGCAGGCGCCTTTGTCCACCAGTGACGTTAGATAATCGCGTTACAAGGAAACGTGCAACTGCTGTAATTTGATCAGAGCTTCTCAAACCCGGCGCTGCGCCTCCAGGTAAAGCCGCCGCCCCTCCCCGCCGAGTGGAACGGCAAGTCCGACAGCTGCATCCTCAACATAAACGCCTCCATCTACGACGAGATCCAGCAGGAGATGAAGCGGGCCAAGGTTTCCCAGGCGCTCTTTGCCAAGGTCGCCGCATCCAAGAGCCAGGTAGGCCCGCCCCCGGCGTACCCTCGCAACCACCCCTCTGCAGCGTGAGGATGGATCCTTAAATTGGGTTTTTCCTTCTTCCGTTTCTCCCTCGCTCACGTTGAAATGATGATGAAATAGATGTTGAAATTTGGCGTTTCAAAATTTAAAAGCACGTCCAGCTGCTGGACGGAGGTCTCGGTGGATTTCAGTCTCTGTAGTTGATGAGGGACTGTAGATACGGGGGGGGGGGGATGCTGTGCAGAACTTCACACTAATTTTTCCTGAGACTTAAGGGACTGAAGCAGTTGTGTTGAGGTGGCCAAGATGACGACGATACACCTGTTTATCTTTGGCAGGACTCGATTCAAACTGCTGCAGCCCAATGTGATAAAATGACTTGTGGTGCATCCACCCCCCCCCCCCCCAGGACTTTAATGGGGGAGGAGGTGTCTGGATGTGGCAAAAGTACAGAAAATTGAAAGCATAATCTAAGCTTTTTTGTTTCTTTAACTATGGTGCTGTACGGTACTGCACTGCGAGTGTGAGTGAGGGGGATCTGCTGCGCCTTTGTGTCCATGTCATTGCTACTCTGTTGTAGTGCAAGGAGGGGAGCACAGAAGAGGGTGATGGTGGTTTGTTAGTTGTATAGGTATTATAAGTTTGGAGGGTGAAATGGATTAAAAATGTACTAGTTTACCATATTGGGGAAAAAAACAATGTGTGTACATTTTTTTTTGGTTTTCAGGAAACGGACTAGGACCGTAAACCAGACAAGGGTATTTATATTGTCCTAGTGTGGCACGATGGCTCGGCGAATAGTGCTGCTGCCTCACAGCACCTGAGCTGTTTGGATGTGGGTTTGGTTCCACCTCGGTCTGTGTGGGTTTCCTCAGTCCAAAGACATCTATTTCAGGTTAATTGGTGTCTCTAAATTGCCCATTTGTTTGTGTGTGGTCGCCCTGTGATGGACCGGGGTCTCGTCCAGGCTGTAGTTTCATTGCCTGGCACGCAGTGATGCCAGGATAGGCCCTGGACTCAGTACTAGATGGATGGATAGGTTTCCTTATGTGACCTAAAATGTGTACGTATATTTTTGTTTCCGTGATGGTTGTAAAGTTCAAAATCTAGGATGACTGCAGTTTGAATTTTATAATAGGCCTGTTCTGTTTTTTTTTTTGAGCTTAACAAAATTAAAATAAGCAGTACTTTAACAACAATGGGGGGAAAAAACGTACCTGATGAGGCCCAAGTCGATCGGCGGGGTTCAGCTGGCAGAGTCGATCGGAGCCCCAGGTTGCTGTATCAGCCTGAGGTTTAGTCAGAGTTGGATGCCTAAGGGGGGCAGGCTGAGGGTGACCGCTGCATTCACCCCAACACACCGCCTCTCGTGTGTGTGTGTGTGTGTGTGTGTGTGAGATGGAGAAACAGGTTTCCTGTGCCCCGGCCCATTTGCAGCTCTGTCCAGGGCGGCTGTGGATGTGGACAGCGGGGCCGATAAGGACCATGCGAATTACGCTGCTGAAAGGGGGCCTGGGAGAGCAGTTATCTCGCGCTCCATCTCATAATGTTCCCTCCCCGGGCAGCTGGTTCCCCCCCCCCCTCAAAAGAGTGCTGGCAAGGTTGCCTTGTGGGGGTGGATCCGCAGAGGTTCGAGGGCCAGCTCGCTGCCGGCTGGCGGATGTGGCGGGTGTCGTGGTGGCATGTGTGTGCCTGGCCTGGACCACCGGCGAGTGCAGGAATCCTCCGCTGCGGCGCCCTTGTCCTGGGGTCCTGGCACAGGCAGGGGCGGGGGGCGAGGGGTGGGGTGGCGGCTGGCGCGGGCACCAGCGCAGCTCTCCTGGCACGGCCCCTCTCTGGGCGGGGGGTGTGGGGGCAGCCATATGGTCCCCTCTTAGGGTTAATGACCACAAAAGGGCTCCGTAACAGATCTGATCCATTTGCGCTTTCTTATTTTCAGATTTGGATGGAAATTCGTCCATTTGTTTCCGCATGAATAATTCATCTGAATTCCAGGCTGTTGCCGGAGTCGACAACATTGAGGCTTTTTTTTTTCCCTCCTCTTTTTTTAAAAACACAAATTAGTTTGTTTTTTTTCCCCCCTTTTTAACACACAGATATCAAAATTAATTGAGTGAAAGAGAAATATTACTGCCCTGTTAATTTACCGAAATATAGTTTTTGTCACACATCTCTCCAGCGTCTCTCTCACTAGGGCGCCGCTGAGGGGGGCCGCTGCCGCTGGTATGCCCACCCGAGCGGCAGGTTCAAGAGCCGGGGCAGGGAAAGGGGTGCTGGTAATTAGGAAAACTCTAATGAGACAGAATGTCACTGATCCGGCAGCGCGCGGCCATAGGGCGGGTCAGGGTGGGGGGGTGAGTGGGTGGTGGGGCGACATGCCATCTGTCACGCAGCTCCAAGGGGCGGGGCACAGCCCAGAGGGGACGCCGGACTGCGGACCTGCATCCAAAGTGCGTGCGGCTCCCTCTTTCATCCCAGACTGTGTGTGTGTGTGTGTGTGTGTGTGTGTGGGGTGAAGGGGATATTATCTTTAGTGTAACTACAGTCTCTTCATTGCGTTTTACTCCCAGCACATTATTTGTACAGCTAACCTAAAAGGTCCAACGCAATCCCCCCCCCCGGCCCAAAATTCGCCGATCCCGTCCCACAGGTGGTGCCCTCACCCCATTCTGCGGGCAGCTGTCAGGCGACCTTTGCGGGGGCTCAGCTCGGCTTAGCGTGGCCCAGATCGCCGGTCACCTGACTGGAACAGGTGTGGCCAGGGTGGGGGGGGGGTCCCTGACGGATCAGCCTGGATGTTACAGATCAGTCAGGCGCATCCGGAGGGACGGGTCACGTCACGCCGCTGTCGGGGGGGGGGTTGAAGGGCGGACCGGACGACCGTAGACCCCTTTCAGACAGCTTGTTTCACCGTTTCCGGAGGGAAAAAGGCCACGGCGCTTATTAATTGGTCGATTTATTTATCCGGTTGCTTAGATATTGGGTTTCCAGGGAAACGGCTACAAAGATGCTGCACTCTGTGGTATTAAAGGCGCAATTTCTTGAACCGGAGACCCGGACGTGTGAAAAATTGGTTCTGCGCGTGAATTACCGCTCGCACCCGCCAACGGAGCCCTTCCTGTCGTTCCGTAACGGACACGGCGGCCCGGACCGGGATTTTTACCCACGATCCCCCGGTGTCGTCGGTCCCTATCCGATATCCGTCGCTCCCCCGTCCCGCCCCCCGGGACCTGTCCTCGGCATCTTCCTTCGCTGCCTCTTCGCCCCCCGCCCCCTGCCCGCGGGCTTCTGTAAAACGGAGATTTGGGTGTATTATCCGAGCAGCCGAGATCTCCCGTTCGCCGCTTATCGCTCCCAGAAACGCGCGTGTGATTTCGGCGGCGGCGGCTCCGTCTCCTCTGGCAGACCACACAGGGCTTGTTCTGAGTCCCATTCCCGCTAATCTGATCAGGCAGGCAAATACGGCGGGAAAACCGCTTTAATGATCCCCCTAATTACCTCAAGTCAATACCAACTGTATTATTAGACTCGGGGAAAATATTCCATTAGGGTCCCCCCCGTGGGACTCCCCGCGCGCGCCGATGTCACGCGCCGCGCGCCCCCATGCTTGTAATTAATTTTATTTACACACGCAGGAACGCACAAGGTCGCACCTGCAGCCTGGAGCCGCTCGCCCGGCCCCCCGACTCGCCCGCCTAATCAGATCTGTCATAATTACCATTGTGCACGCTGCTGACACACGCCGCGAAATATTTCAATTTCACCGCAGCCACCAGCGCCGCCAGATGCACGGAGAGCCGCCGCTTCGGAAACATTAGTCCGAGTCCCCGACGCCTCCCCCGCGCCGCCCACGTCTCCTCCGTCTCGCCCTCCCGCCCACCTTCTTCTCCGCTTTCTTGCGGACCGTTTCGGCACGCGCGGATATGCGTCGTGCGAAACGGCGGGCGCCCGATAACAGCCGATTAGACAGTTTAACCACCAGCAGCTTGTTCACTTTTTTAAATCGAAACCACGCATGACAAGTGAAAATGCCGTCCATCTGCTCCTCCGTTTGTTGGGAGGAAATAAAAACTGTTATTACTTTTATTCAGTTTTTTTCTCCTCCACCAGCAGTTCTCGCTACTACTTTTCTCTTTGTTTTGCAGTACGCACATGGATGAGTTTGGCGCAGAAGTGCTGAAAGACCTGACTGAATTACCTGGAAAGTGACTGTTAGCCTGTGTGTGTGTGTGTGTGTGTGTGTGTGTGTGTGTGTGCGCCGAACGCGGGATTCGCCCCCGACTCCATCTGCCGCCGTTCGCGGGCCGCGCCACTGCTGCCGTGACGGAGGAGGTCGGGACCCCCGCTTTGGGGACGTTGACTCCGCACGCTGCCCAGCTGGTACACGTGTGTTTCGCGCGGTTTCGCGGGAGCGGGTCGCCCCGCTGCAGCTCAGCAGATGTTCACACGCACGCAGGTAGAGCAGCCGCAGCGGCGACGCGCCGCCGCCGCCTGTAAGGGTGATCAGAAGGAGGCGCCGCGGCGAAGGTTAAAGTCGGCGGTATTTTACATCACCGCGGCTAATTGGGCTGTGATTTATTAATTTTTTTTAAAAAAGAGCTTATAAATTAATTAAACTGAGAGGCTGTATTTCTCTGTAGTTCTTCAGCGGCCCCCGAGACGGTTGTGAAACCGGGGGGAACCCGTCACCCGGCAGCCTTTGTGTACCGCTAACTTCACGGGGGGCACGTAGTTAAACCGTGTTTATAATTTACTGTCTGATTCCTGAATGTTCCGCTGCGCTGGTTTGAGTCGAGCCCCAACTGGGTTTCGGGAGGAAGGCAGCTCCGGGGTGTGTTTAGCAGACCCCCAGCAAAGGGACGGGCGCGGGGCCGAGATCCAGGTCCTCGTCCCTCAGCGCCCCGATCTGATCTGATATGTTGGTATCGTGTCTGGTTTTGTTGTTCGGCAAATGGCGAGTCTCCAATTTACCAACCGTTGTATCAAACGTTTTTGAGGAACGTTTAGCATCTACGGGTTCTTCAAGCGCCCTTTGGTTTAAAACCGTGCGCTAAAGCTTCACCCGAACGTTCGGCACGAATATTAAGGGCCAGAACCCTTTTTGAAAGTTTGCTTCTTTAGGTTCTTTATGGTGCTTTCTTATTTACAACGTGGCATCTAAACTGCTGCCCGAGCGGTGGCACGGTCCGCCGTGTGGTTCTGCTCCCTTCTGAAAAACCCTGCTGTTGCCTCCTGCCCGGTCGTGTGGCCAGCGTTTGCTTTTATTTGCTGGTGCGCGTCTCGCCAGAACGTTCCAGTGGCCGCGTGTAGAAGTAGAGGCGCCCCGGATCCCCCCGGCGTGTCGCGTTCCGCAAGCGGCCGTTTGCACCCGCTCTGCCGCTCGCCGTGCCGAGTCGCGGACGTCGCGGTTCGGGGGGCGGATCGGATGCGCGAGCCCCGTTTTTACCCTTAGTGTAAACGCCCTTGCCAGCAAAATTTAAATAACAGCTCAGAGCAGTTGTATTTGCATAATAAGATTTCCTCAAAATGCGTTCGTTTCAGTCTATTTTGAGCGCGTTTGCTTATTGTTGCGGGAGATCCGCATATGCCGCGAGAACACAAGACGAGCGAGCATTAATATTTCCCCGTCGGCAGATGGACGCGGCGAACGCGTGCCGGCGCCCGTCTGCGCCTCGGAAAGGCGGCGCGGCGGCGGCGGCGGCGGGTTCGGGCGCACGGCACGGCGACGCATGCGAAGCTGGGCCGGCGCCAGGATCAAGCGGAGGAAAACAATGGCGCTTTTGTCTCTCGCTCCCTTTCATGCGTCTGTTTGACACGGGGACACCGCGTCCCCGCTCGCCGCGCCGGAGCCAGGTAGCTGCTGGTCGCCGGCGCGGGTCCCGCAAACAAAATCTGTTTCCCAGATGGATTTCCGTCGGCCGGGTTTTCAGGAGGACGCTAAAAGCGACGCCGAGGACCCGAAGTGAGGCCCCAACTCGATCCCGTCAGTTTTCCCCCCCAAAACCTCATCCCGGCTCGGTGTTCTCAAGCAACAGCAGTTTAACATGGCAAACAGATATTAATAAACAGATGTTAATAAATTTTGGACCCCCCTCCCCTTTCTCCCAGGTGAGGTGCTCGGCGGCCCGTTGACTGATGCAGCTGCCGACTTCAGCCCGTCGCCCCTTCTGGGACGCGGGTCTCGGTCAGCTTCCAGGCGACGGCCCTTTCCGTTCCGGGGACGAGGCGTTTTGAACTTTTTTTGCGGCGCCGGGTTTGTTGCAGGATGGGGTCACCAGCCCCGTGTCCACAGCGGCCAGCCGGGCGTGAACGGGGGGCCGTTCTCCGACAGAACAGGCCTGCGGGTTCACTGACAGTGTGTGACTGCAACTCGCGCGCATATACACACACACACACACACACACACACACACACGCAGTGTCGGCTCGCGCATCAATTCGCCCATTGTGCTCCCGGGGAAATATTTTTATCCAAATGCCTCGCTGCGCTATTTTTGCGCCACTGCACAATGGCGCCTGTGCTCAGCTCGAGCGCTTTATTACCGGGTGACTGTGCACTTGTTGACCCCGGTCGCGGCCCCTCGGCGTCGGCTCTGTCCGTTCCGCCCTCTTTCAAAGCCGAGAGCCCAGGTGGACGAGCGTCGGAGGTCTCGCCCGTCGGGGGACCGGCTTTGTGACTTGAGGGTGTATTTGCACACGCGACTTGTGTCGAGTTGTGTTTGCGCCCCGGTGCTGCCTGTCCTGAGGTCACCCAGGTCCTCCAGTGACACCGCTGTTCTGTTTGGTTTCCATCTTTAAAGTCTGGTTTGAGGCCGCGAGAGTTTGGACTACGGTGTCGCTGTGAGGTTGGAACGGGAGACGGTTCCCTCTGTTCCGAATTCAGCAGAATCCAACATCACAGTAAGAACAAAACCAAATCCTGCTGCATGAAAGTTAAAAAAAAAAAATAAAAATAATAAAACAAACAAAAACATGGCAGCAGAACAAGGTGGGAAGGTTCTCTTTATGGCACCTCCACTGCCCCCCCACCCTTTCTTCTTCATCTTCGTTTTCCTCGTGGGGGGTGATGGGAGGGCTTTGGGAGCGACTCGGACTGGGGGACGACAAATGCTGAGTTATCTCTGCCGTGCAGCACGGTGCTGTGGCTCAGGCCTGCGTGTGTGTGTGTGTGTGTGTGTGTGTGTGTGCGTGTGCGAGAGTGGTGCCCCCTGTAAACCTGTGGCGGTGCCTCATTCCTTCCCGCAAGCTTGACGCTCCTGTTGCCCACCCCCGCAGGGCTGGCTGTGTGAGCTGCTGCGCTGGAAGGAGGACCCCTCCCCAGAGAACCGGACCCTGTGGGAGAACCTGTCCATGATCCGGCGGTTCCTGAGCCTGGCGCAGGCGGAGCGCGACGCCATCTACGAGCAGGAGAGCAGCGGGGGTCAGCAGCACCACGCCGAGAGACCCCCCCACCTGCTGCACGTCCCCACGGACCCCCTGCAGGTGATGTCACCGATCCGCCTGGCCGGCCCGGCACGCTCTGACACTCCTGCCGTGCCCCCGCCGCTGCGTGTATTTTAACACGTGATGTGGGGGTTCTGTGTCGAGGAGCGCGGAGCTCTTATTTAACATCTGTCCATCCATCTTTGTCAGTCAGATTAATTTCCGAGCAGCTGGAGCTCAGATCTGGCGCTGATTTATTTCACCTCCCGCTACACGTTCGCCCCAGTCCAGGCTGGCGACGTGAAGATGCGAGAAGTCGAGATTCCGTTTAGCGACGGCCTGCCGAAATACCGCTGTATAAACTACTTCTGTCTCAAAATGTCCCCCCTCACGCTTTCTTCTCGCAGTCTCAGTCCCACTCGCAGCCTCCACACCCGACGCTGTTGGCGCAGCAGAACCCGGCCCAGCCTCCGCTCTCCCAGCAGCCCTTGCAGCAGCAGATGGGCCCACGCCTGCCTCCGCGGCAACCGTCCACGGCCTCGCCGGCCGAATCGGAGGACGACGCCCGCAGCAAAGCCCCGCCGCCGAGCAAGATCTCGCTGGAGGCCCTGGGCATCCTGCAGAGCTTCATCCAGGACGTGGGCCTGTACCCCGACGACGAGGCCGTGCACACGCTGTCGGCCCAGCTGGACCTGCCCAAACACACCATCATCAAGTTCTTCCAGAACCAGCGCTTCTACGTGAACCACCACGGCAAGCAGAAGGAGCACGGCGGCTTCCGGGAAGACGCGGCCGACCTGAAGGAGGCGGAGCTGCTCAAGGACCTGAACGAGAGCACTCAAACCAACAGCACCATGTTCTCCATCAAGGTGGAGGAGCACCTGTCCGGCGACGTTCACGCCGAGTCGGAGCACAACTCCAAAGAGTAGCGTCGCCTCCGTTCTTCTCCGCACCCTGCAGCTTGACTCTGACTATTTAAATAACTGTGAAATCAATCGTATTGATATTTCCCTTCGATTTTGTAAACCGCGTATTATTCACTGGGGGGAGGGGGAAAAGGCGCGACGCACCGTCTGACTCGCACAAAAGTTCTCAAGCGCGTCGCCGTGGACGTTTGCGGACGGCAGCGTCTTTACACTGGATCCGGGCTCCCGACGGGCTCCGCGTTTACGTCATGTGGCGGTCACTGGATTTCACACGCGTGTGCAGACAAGGCCTTAACGCCGGGGGCACCGAGAGGGTCTCGCACGCAACCCGCCCGCTGACTTGATCCGGAACCAGGCAAACAGGCGTCTTGGAAGTAGAGCTCAGTGTTTTGTTGGTTAGGAGACGGTGTGTAAATAATACACACACACACACACACACACACCCACACACACACACCCACAAATATATATATATAAATGTACTTTACACAGACATATTAACTGTAAAAAGATAGTTTTAAAGAAAACTATGCCAACAAATGCCTTGTATTATATGGCACTGCCGATGTTCGATTATTTTGTCCAGTTTGTCACTGTAGCTGAATATCCACACGGTTTAAAATGTGAAACGACCTTTGTTTCCTTGTCTTATTTATTTGCGCGTTCTCCTGTGTTTTTCTGATGTAATTACGTTTTTCGGGAGGTTCTTTTGCAAACTGCTTTTCTTTCCCTCCAGTTTCACTGATCTTTTCCTATTTATAATTGTAATTTTTCCACGGGCAGTAAGTCAGAAGTGTCTTACACGTTTTAAATGGAACATGTGCTTTAAAGGTCGCCTATTAAAAGTGCTCTATGTCTAGCAAGTCATGCTACAAGCTTCACAATGGTTGTATGCAATTTTTACTATCATGCAAATAAGCTTAGGTAAATACTAACCTATAGAACACCTTAGCGAGAGGGGAAAAAAAAACATATGCAATTTATGTATAAAAAAAAAGATAATAAAATAAATTCATGTTTGCAATGTGTCTTCCTTTGGTTAACAATCCAATCTGAAGCTATTCCTGTATAAATATTGTGTATAAAAAAAGGTGTTTCTTTTTTATGAGTTTACTGGAAGGAGAACACTGGTTATTTTGTTATAACTGACTGTTTTATAAGTGTTCCTCTGTTTTCTTTATGCAGAAATGTTCTAACTAGGAGTGGTTATTGATTGTTATGACGATTAAACTGTTTGTATCGTACTGGAGGTCGGTGGTGTTTGTGACGGAGGAATCGCCGGGGGGTCTCGTGCAACTTTGCAATGTCTAGTTTATGGGAGGGGGCAAAAAAAAAAAACGTTCACGACCAGCGACGCGTTTCCACACGCAGGTTTTTTTTTTTTTTTTTTTTTTTGGACCTGTTGTCTGGTTTTTGGGACCCGCGACCCAAGGCGAGCGTTTCGGAGAAGGTTTTACCTTTCAAAACCCTCGCGATGGGCAGATGGGTCAGAGTTGATCCTGGTTTAATGCTCCAGGTTCGCTGTCCCCGGAATTAATCCTTAAATTCTCGTTCAAATGTGTTTATTGGCATGGCAAAGCAGTTGGATTTGGCGCCACTTCACACGAGCGCAACGCGTTCATACAAATAACCCAAAATTATTGTGTTTAAAAAAAATAAACAGAACACATTTGTCCGGCGTGGTTCCCGCCGCCAGGGTTTGTGTCGATGGGGCGACGCTGGGTGGCGCGACTTTATCGAGCGGGAGTTGGTAAACTCTTGGCCGAAGACAAACTTCTCCGCCGGAGGTTCCCGGTTTCCAGACGTGAAGGGTGGAAAAGGGGGAGAAAAGTGCCGGTTTCTCACCAGTGACAACGTTATGCTGGGGAGAAAAGACACGAGAAATGAATTTGCATCAGAACTTCTGCCCACGTTTGAGTTAAAAATGCTAACAGAGCAGCTGACCGGCGAAGAAAAACGCTGCTTTCCGTTCTTATGTTCGCGGTCATTCCACGCCTTGTACCACACGTCATGTTTCTGGACGTTTCCTCAAGAGAAAACCCTTTTGGTCACATTTTGCTCTTTTCCAGCTTTTATCTGTAGCGTTTCCTCCATCTAACTGCTATAAGGCCTGGTTAGATCCTCCACTCCGCAAACCGAACGGTCAGCACTTTCGCTTGAATCCGCAGTGACCATAACAAAGAGCCAAGAGTATGAAATGACACATTCAGGAGTTCACACACTCTCTCTCTCTCACACACACACACACACACACACACACACACACACACAGAGCAAGTGAGGGTCACCAATCTACCAGAAACGCGTGTCTTTGGACCGTGGGAGGGCAGGCGAGCTCCGTGCAGGCCGAGAGGGGATCAAACCTGCGTCCTCTCACGCTGTCCCCGGTGACGACCCGCTGCGCCGCCGTGTCGCCACGGTGACCCGAAGACCGGGACGAAACAACCTGCCGATCCTCTGCTTTCTCCCCGGGGGCAGCGACCTCAGCAGCGGTCACCCGGGCCGGGGGGACGAAGGGGTCCCTTCCCGCGGCCGCCGCGCTCCTCCCGCCTGCGGGCCCGACGCGCCGCAGCTCTACCTTCCGCGGGGGATCCCTGGGCGCCTCCGCCGGGCGGCCCCTGGGACCGCACACTAAATCAGACAGGAGATGCAGCAGAAACGCTAATAGAGACACCGGCGGCTCCGTCGCTCCGCCAGAACCAGGCGCTGCGTCTCCTCCTCCTGCCGGGCCGCTTGGCAAAGCCCAGCACTTTTAACTGTTTTCCAATCTGGAAGAGCCGGAGCAGAGGGAGGACTGTGGGAATTAATACCATAAATCGCTGTGGAACCCCTCTTCCCTTCTCCGTTTTCCACGGGAAAGATTAAATCTGAGCGGCTCACGGGTATTGATGCATCTTTCTGAACATATTAATTTTAGCAACACTGCGCATGAATATGCATGCGGCGGCTGGGGGGGGGGCGAAACGCACAGGGCTTCGTATTATCATAATTTCTTTTATTATCGCGTTTCGGGTCTTTTGCGCGAGCGGGTTCTCTTGTCAGACGTTATTAGCGCCGCCGCATCCCGGCCCAGAAACACCTGTATGCGGCGGCCGTCTCTCCGTCTGCTGCCGGACGGGGGGGTTAGAGAAGTTCAGGCCCTAAAAGCGGGCAGTAAAGGTGCGAAAAGGAAATAATTCCACTTTTATTGTTGCTGGCGATCTGCGATCAAACGCGCCACCGGTATAAACTGCTCCTTTGGGGGGGCGGCAGGTCCGACACTGGACGAGGGCGTGTCCTTCTGGCGGGGAGGTCGCGACCCCCGCCTGCCAAACTGCCCCGATAACAACAACAATTGTTATTATACACGACGCAGCCCATCTGCTGTCTGTACGCAGTGCGACGACGGAGAGCAAAATGGCCGCCCGGTGCGCCGGGCGGTACTCGGTTCGCACCCCGGCCGCAGGCAGATGGCAGTAAGACAATGGCGGCCGGGAAGGCCGGCCTACGCGCCGGCAGCTGTTTTCACCGGGTGACGGGAGCCAAGATCTCAGCAGATATATTATGTTAGAAGAACAGCTGCAGCTGCAGACAAGATGGCTGCTCTCGCAGACGGAAACGCGACCGATGGCATCGGCGCCTTTGTGTTTTATCGCCTTCGCCCCCCCCGCGGGACGGAGGGCTGCGAACGCAGACGGTCTCTCTCACGGGGCGGCTTTTTCAGCTCTCGGGCCCTCCCTACACCTCAGCCCGCACGCCGAGACCCTCCTCAACCGCGGCAGAAGGGCCGGAAAAACCACCAGGACCGTCGTTTCCGGTTCTTCTTCTCGCTTTTACTCCTGCTCTTCGAGACCCCGCGACCCCCTGCGGAGTCCCTGAACGTGCGTTTTTTTGGCTGTTAAACGGCTTCGAGCTCCTCAGCAGCGGGTGGCACCTGTTTGAGGGCTCGCGTCTCCTCCTCGTGCTCCAGCCAGGCGCCGGACCTCAGAAAATCGCCGTTGGTCCTCACTTCACTTGGACATTTCTGCTCCTCGGTCCCAGACTGATCCTGCCAGTGGAAACCACCAGGCAAGTGACCTTCAGCACAGACTTGATCTCATCTGCAACAAGTGCTTCTCAAGATGTTCAACCTGGAAACAAAAAATGTCGAATAAAACCAGTCAAAACTGGATATGTTTGTTTGAACTGAGGCCACATTATAAATTATATATTTAACACAACGGGTCAGACGAGGTCAAACCGACTGCCGGTACCAGAAGGTTTGGGGATCGACATCCGGCAGCCGGAGCTGCGACGCCGCGGCCACCACGGGGTCGTGCCATTTTTGAAGCGAACGTTCTGACGCTTTATTGGGCAAGAGTAACTTGCAAGGAGACGTTCGCTGCCTCTTCTCCCGCTCACTGGGCGAAATCTGCGTTGGTGCCAGAAGTGACATACCTCCCCATCCCGTCCCTCGCGAACCTTTATTTCCACTTTCCGCCGTACGGATCTGTGACGCGGGTCGCTTTCGGCTTTTCTCTGCGACTTTGGCGCTCTTCTGCCGACGCTCTCCGGCTTCCCGGAGACCGTTTACTTAGCGGAAGCTTCTGGGGAGGAACGAGTCCCGCAGGAGCCAGACTCGCGAGAGAGTGCGACTCGAGGGTATTCGCCGCTGTTTCTCAGCGTTATGCTTAAATGTGGGCATTTCGTGACTTTCGGTGCAGACAGGAGCTAATTTGTTATTTAAATATCAGACGGCGAGAACGGGTCTGGCGCGGCGGAGTCGCCCGGGGACTCGGAGTCGCGCGCAAATCGAGCGCCGCGGACAGGAGCTGTGCGAAGCAGCTGCGGAACAGAAGGTGTCCCCGCAAACACCAGGACAGCTTCGTGGACCAGGGAGGAGCGGCGGCTTGTGGAGGTGACTGAGATTTATGGTAAAAAACGGGAACGTGGTGCCAGAGATGTGAGCAGCAGGTCTCGGCAGGAGTCCATCATCCATCTCGCCCTGTTTACGACCTGCAGTCCGGGGCTCATCCCTCCCCCTTTGTACCGTGTTTTACAGCATGGGCTCCTGTCCGCAGGGTGGTGCTCACACACACACACACACAGACACAGGCAAGGCCGAGACCTCGGTGACTCCTGAGGACAGGAGAAAGGAGGAGCGCCAGTGAAAACCGGAGCTTTCTGTGTGGGAATTAGGCGAGGGTAAAACATGGTAAGGTTAGGGTACAGCAGGATATAATATGGTGTTTCCATGTTGGGGGGGGGTCAGCTGTGAGGGACACACTCCACACACACGCCACAGTCCGAGCCAAGAGGACCGGCAGCCAGCATCGCGCCTCTCGCCACACCCCGAGTCCCGCCGGAAGGTTGCCGGTTCGCAGAAAGATGTGTTCAGGCTTCTCCTGCCAACTTCACAGCGTGTGCTGCACCTTCTGCCAAGCGTCTTCCGTTCAACCTGCCGCACAGGTGAGTTTCCCTGCTGGGACGATGAACCTCTGTCCTGCTGGACCTTCGGGGGCACCAGGGGGCACAGTGATCAGAACCGCTGCCTGTGGACTCCAGTAACCCAGGTTTGAAGCCCACTCCTGCCGTCGGGCCCTTGAGCAAAGTGCTCACTGTAGTAAACATCACTGTGGAGTGTTTCACAGCCCCGGGGGGCTCAGGTGACCTTTTGTCACACTTGGGGGGGGGGGGGGCTCCACCCCACATCAAACCAAGGTGCAAAATTTTTATCTTTATATACATGAGGAGGCGGAGCCAGGCAGGTGGACCCAGAGCAGAAGCACCTCGAGGAGGACAGTCCTGCCCCACCTGGTGGTGGTTGGGGGGGCTCTGGAGCACAGCCCTCCTGCAGGTCCAGCTGATGCTCAGATCTGGTTCTGCAAACGGCGGGAAACAAACGGACCTGCGGGTTTTGACTGACGTCGTGAACGTTCATCTGAAGTGGCCTCTTGTCGGGGCTCCGCCCTCCGTCCTCCGCCTCGGGACCCTCGTCTCAAAGCAGTAAGTCACCGCTCGTCCGGACGGGGCGTGGCCCCCAGCATCGCGGCCCCGTTATCCGCCCGACTCATTTACTGCGTTTATCTGTCGCCGACTTTTCGCCGATTCTCGTCGTCTGCGGAAAAACTAATAAAGGCCTGGAGCGGCGGGTAAAGAAACCCGTCGGTTTACAGGCCACCGGGTGGATACTCTGTTTACCCCGGTAAATATTTGTACGCGGTCGAAACGTCCCGCTTTATCGCGAATATTTAATGGTTTTCTTTTGTGGGAATAACAGAGGGAGGCGACGCCGGGGGGACGCGAACCCCTGCCGGGGGGCGTCCGGGGCAGGTAACTTGTCAGCCGTGCGCATTTTAAAGCCATCAAATCCTGACGCTCCTCACTTAACCGTCATCCTGGCGGGGGGCCGCGCGGGGGGCGGGGGGGCGGCGCTAATTAACGCGATAAAGAGTCGAACGAATCTGACGGAGGCGCCGGATTCGGCAGAAAGAAAATAATCTGCGACGTCTGTTCTCTCCGACAGTCGGAAAGGTGTGACTTTCATCTTTAATTAATTACGCCTTTTCCTTCAACGCGATCCTGACAAATGGGAGCCAATTAGAAATTAAAGAGCAAAATTTAACGCTAATTAATGGCTGATTTCAGGGGAAAACCAGGACCCCCCGGCCCCCCGGCCATTATCACCTGCATTTTATTTAAACGCTCAAGGCAACGTGGCGGCGCAAAGGAAACCCGGAGATTCAGCTGTTCGTGTTTAGGAGAAATTCACACACACACACCGTACACACTTACACTCACACACACACAGACACACAGACACAGACACACACTCACACTCACACACACACTACCTGTAGACGCGGTAAATGAACTCTGCGTCTTCAGTTTGCTTTTTACTTTAGTTGGTTTCAGCAGAAATGAGTTTAATGTTTAAAATGGAGTTTTTCACGCAGGTCGT
This sequence comes from Arapaima gigas, assembly GCA_900497675.1. NCBI lineage: Eukaryota > Metazoa > Chordata > Actinopteri > Osteoglossiformes > Osteoglossidae > Arapaima > Arapaima gigas. The sequence goes on from UFQX01000083.1 coordinate 1,090,994, forward strand.
GTGACGCCTGGTGGCCGAGGGTGTTTCCCAGCCGTGGGTCCTGGGCGCAGGTTGTCACCGCGGCCGGACGGTGACGGCGCCGCGTGACCCCGGGCGGCCGGACGGCGCATCGGCTCGGGACCGAGGCGTGCGGCCTGGTGTGTCACCGCGTCCGCCCGTCCCGGTCCCAACTTCGCTTCTCCGCCCCCGAAACGGACGCCCAAGTGGCTCCGCGTCTGTATTCCTCCCTGACAAGTAAAACTTTCATTTGTACGTCTACCTGGCAGGAACTGAAACAAAATCTCCCGGTTCATTTCGAGGCAAACGTTCGATGGAGCCGCTTGCAAAACTGGCGACAAAACTCACGTCCAAAACGTCCCGCAAACAACCCCGCCCGTGTTCTGCCGCCTCCGCGGAGGCGAAAGGTCGCAAGTCACTCATCGCGGTCGGGTGGCGCGGCGACACCCGGCACGGGAGCGAGCGACACCGAGCGGCGCGAAACAACGCCAGAAACAACGGTCTAATAATAAAAGCCGGGCCAAAAAGCGGGCAGAAACTCGCCGCGCTGACTGGTCCGGGACGATTTCTGCAAAACCGCAAAATGCCTTTTGTGCTCCGGCATTTCCTACCATTGAGCCTCGGCAGAATTATCTTCCTCCGAGGAACGAAAAACAACGGCGGCCCTTTAATTACCGTCTGTGGAAATGAATACGTTCCAAAAATACGAACGTCGCGCAGTGTGCGTCGCCCCTTTCCGAGCCCACAATGGCCCCCGTTCGGCGGCGACGTGAGGAAAGACGTGCAACGCAGCTGCTCCGCTTCCCCGGCCCCCCGCCTTTAAAGTTCCTCTTTTCAGTAACTCCGCGTCGGTTTACACGCGCCGAGCTTCGCGTGGAAATGGGAGCCGTATCTGCAGAGGTGTCGCGGGAGCAGACGGAGAGCGAGGGGCCCGACCGCGCGAATCGGAGCCTCGCGCGCTCACACACGCGCGCGGGGGCCGCCGCCGCGAGGCAGAAAAACCTCGACAAAGTTTGAGGGAAACGAGCGAAACCCGGAAAGAGCGAGTCGGCGCGAACGGGCCGCGCGGAACCGGCACGTCCAGATGAGCGAGAGAGAGAGCGGCGCGTCTCAATTCCCCACAGAGGCTTTATTATTCCGCGCCGAAACGTGGCGGGAGCGAGGAGTGGTAGTCAGCAATGCGTCAGAGTTGCTCTTTGAAGACATTAAAAAGCTGAACGCACAACAAAGACCAGATGTTCCTCCTGCCTTATTTATACACCCATCAGCTATTTCCCGGTGTCCGCAGAGCGGGAGCTTCTTCTGCTTTATTCTCTTCTTTCCCTCACGTCGCGCTCCGAGCTGCGGGGGGCGGGAGCAGGAGGCCGCCGGCCGTTGGGCCGCGTGAAGGCGCCGCGGGAGAACCGGAGCTCGCAGTTTGGACGCAGGGATTGGAGAAAAACGGAATTAAAAAAACCTGAGGCCAAACACACACGCACACACACACTCACGCTGACCTCTGACCTCACCACCCCCCTCACACGCTCAATACGCGCCATTTGCTGCTAACACACGACATTAAAGCTGCCCAGTTTGTCCGACCCCTCCCGCGTTTATTACGCCCCCCAACAAAACGTCCTCGGCGAACACGAGCTCCCGTCTCCGCTTGTGCCGAACCCCGGCGGCGGCGGAGCGGATGAGAGCGTCCAGACCAAGTCCTGCGAAGAAAGCTGTCGGGTTCAATTAAAAACGGGGAGAAGCGTCTCCGCCGAACGCCGCGCCGCTCAAACAAAGAGCGTTAAATCGACGGCGCCGCAGCGAAACTATTAGCTGGGGAGCAGACAGATGCTGATGCGCCGGTCCCCTTTCCAGGGATTATTATTTATTTACACTTCTCAATCACGGCCCCCCCAGATGCCGGGAGGGGGAGGGGAGGGGGGAGCGGAGCCGAACGAGGAGCGGCCCGCCGGGCCGCAGGTGAGGGCCTCGCCTCCCGCCATCTTCCGGCGGAGACGCAGAAACGGGCAAAAGCGGACCGGATTCGACGTGGGAAACGCGCCCGGGTTCTGGTCTCTGCGCCTTCATCGTCCGGGCCGGCGGACGGGCGGGTCGGGGGGCCCCGGCGGTGCTCTGTATGCGCGGAGCCGCCTCCGAAAAGCATCTTTATTCAGCTTCTCCGCTAATGTCTGCGGCGCAGGCATCAACATGCTTTGTGCGAAATGAATTACTGCCAATTAAAAATGAACAGAACCGAGCAGATCGGAGCAGATCGGAGCAGAACGGAGCCGATCGGAGCCGATCGGAGCAGATCGGAGCCGATCGGAGCAGAACGGAGCAGAACGGAGCCGATCGGAGCAGATCGGAGCAGAACGGAGCAGAACGGAGCAGGCGGGACTCGGCGCCCCATTAATATTTTAACCGGCAGCAGCGGTAATTAAAGCGAAGCTAATTTTTTCCTCCCTCACTTCCTCCCCCCACAACCGATCGATAAATTACCCCCGAAAGTACAGGTGTGTTTTGCTGTCAGGGCTGTAATATCATGATAAATTGACATCATCTTTCATAGTTAGCCCCCCCCCCCCCACACACACACACACACACCCCGCAGCTACGGACGGAGGGCAGAGCAGCCGACAGGATCCAGAGGCGCCGAGCGGCGCGGGATGCGGGGAATCGGCGCAGACATTTTCTTGACGTGCATCAGACTCCGGGGGGTAAATAAGGCAGGGGGTGGGGGGTGACTCATCATGTGGGACCTTCAGCTCAGTTTTACTGTCTTCACGCAAGTGTTTGGTGTTCAAGGTTCGGTTTGCGTTGTTAGGGTGGTTTTTGTTTTAGTCGACAGTCAGGGCAGCAGCGCAGGGGTCTGCGGACCCCCCCTGGGGGGTTGGTGCGTGTGTGTGGTGCCGTGCTGCGAGTGCCGCTGTTCCACCGTGGTACCTGGGTGGTGGGTCCGCAGGTTGGCGCTGGTTTCTCCCCGTTTGCGTCGTGTGACTCGTCCGACACCTTCGCGGTTCCCACCACCTGCGTCACTCGGGCATCTGCTGGGCTTCAGCCTCCCGGACGGACGCCGTCGTCCTCTTTGAAGCGGACTGTAAACACGGTATTAAATTGTACGTTTTGCCACGGAACAGCAGAGCCGCAGCTCCGTTTCCTACATTTTCTCAGGAGTAAATATTATAATTATACCTAAGAAGCTCTGTCTCCTGGTGGGTTTCTCCAGGGAGCCCGGCGTAGGGTCTCTCCACACGGCGACGCCTCCTTGCCTTCCGCCGGAGGAACCAAGACGACCGCGAGGGACGGATGGTGGGATCCCCGGGTTCCGGGGATCGTCCAGATCATCCTCGCCTGCGGTTCCGGGTTTCGGGGGGGCGGCCTCTGCGGAGACCTGGCAGAAAAGCGCTGACCGTGCACCCGTTGGACCTTCGGGGGGATTTGACCGTCGACGTGTTTCCTGCGTTTGACGGAGAGAAAGGAACAGACGTCAGCGGCTGCTGTTCTTCTACATCTTCTTCTCATCATCTTATCTACTGTCTACAGCTCTGGATCTGTTTACCTGGTTGTTCGCCCCCCGGTTGGCCCGTTTGCTGTGGTCGAGGAGAAGCTACGCTGTCGTCCTCTCTGGCACGTCCGCGCGGCGGCAGGACGGCGAGGAAGTGAGCCTCGAGCGTCAAAGCGTCTTCCAGCCCGGACCCCCTTCCCCGGCGCGCCGGCTGTTTTCCCGCACGGATCTCTCACACCTTTAAAAGTGATATCACCTGCGTGGCTTCGGCGAAATCCGGCAGCTGTGTGGGGGATTTGCGGGGGCCTTCGGCGAATCCCTCCGTAAACAGTGCCGGGTACCTGTGTGGGGGGGGCTGCCAGAGCGGCAGGTGGAAGCCGGCCTGCCCTCCCTCACCAGCTCCTTCACAGGAGACCTTCTCCCGTCTCCACGCGCCGTAGCCCTTCGAAGGCCCCGAGGCCCCTGCCTCCCCTCCCTCCCTCGGGCCTGCAGGATTCTGGGTAACTAACGGACAATGTCGCTATTATGAGAACCCGAACGGCCCGGATCCCAACAGAAAGGGCTGTTTCATGCCTGACATCAGACTTTCCTAAGAATAGAGCTGTGTGCTGTACGTGGGAAACGTTTCAGCACCATTTACCCACACCGGCCACCTCAACGGACGCCGAGTGGATTTAGAGTCGCCGTCACCCGGCAAAACAAACGCAGCAGGCCGAGACAAAGCGCCGTCCTCTGTGGTTCCCGGTAGGTTGCGAGGTCCGATTTCTCGCACCGTCGATCTGTCTGTCGTCCCTAACCTGCAGGCCACGGCGATACGGTCACTGTCACGCCTCGGGTGGCTCACCTGAAGCACGTGTCTGGACTGTGGGAGGAAACCGGAGCGCCGGGGGCGCTCGATCGACGTCACGGACACGAGCCGCGTCTGAAATTCTCTTAGATTTAGCTCCTCGTTCGGCTTTATCTGCTCGTCTCCCGAACCCGACCCGAGTGTCTCACCTGAATCCGGATCCGGAGACGAACGACACGCGTTCATGAGAAGGACGGCGGCGGAAAGGTGGCAGCGAACGAATATTAACCAGAATAGCACCTTGTTTATGTCGGCCTCACTTTATCAGATGAATGAATTGGTTCTCAGCGCCACGGTTCCCCCAGGGGTCTTCAGAGTCACGCCTGTGTTCTGCTTCCACAGAGGTGACAGTGATTTACAGCGCAGAGCTTCACGCGGCTATTTTTATCTGAGCTCTTTAACGCTGACCCCTGTTCTGACTGCAGCTAAGACATCGCCGAGTTCCTCAAAATAACTTCTCTTTTTGTTTTGGTTTTTTTTTTTCTGACTTCCGTCACTTTCGCAAACCTCCAAGGCGACATTTTCCACCCACAGCCAAACTCTCGGCGAGGCTAGCTCAGTGTGTGGACTTTCTATGTTGCTCCTGTAAGAAGTTTTTTTTTTGCATCGACTGTTTGTCATCTCTGGGGTCAAGATGCCACCCACAGCTTCAGCGAAACCCCCCCTCCGCGTGTCCAAGCGGCCAGGAGGAGATCTTCCCCGTGCGAATCCCACTGCTGACACCAAGAGCCAACACGTCTTGTTTTGACCGCAGCGGCCGCTTCCAGAGAAACTTCCAGCAGCCCCTGGCAAATTCCTGCCACCTCCTTCTACTCTTCATTGTCCATTAACACAGCAGCAGGAGGTACCTTCTGGTGGCCGACCCAGACGCTCGGTGACCCTCACGTGACACCGGCAGCTGTTCTTCTCCGCCTGTAATCCTGACCTTTGCCACCGCGTGGAGGATACGCCTCTTCACGGTCGGCAAAACGCGGTTTTGGCGGTTGTCTCCTTCGAATAATTTCCTACCGTTGTTAGAACAAATAAAGCAAATAACACAGGGGATCCAATACTTGCGAAACGGGCGTTTGTGGGGAAAATGCTGCTGTTAGAGTCAGTTTGGAAAAGTGCTTTTGGAGGCCGTTCTCCGCCGGCGGTTCGAACAGAATCCGCTCATCCGCGCTCTTTGTTTTCCGCTGTTTCCGCCCCTCTTTGCCGAGGGTGCCAGCAATTCCGGACGAGGAGCCCTGCGCCGCTCGCCGGCGTCACGCGGCGGTTGCTGAATAAAATGACCCAAGTAATGGAGTCAGAAATGACTCCTTCTCCACGGTGGGCACATATTCGCGGATCGTTACCAAAAAAAAAAGCGGAATTAAATAAATCCAAGTTATTATGCCACTAATAAGCATTTAAAAGAGCGTTTCGCGCTACTGGTGCCGTCATTAGGCTACAGAGAGACAATTTAGGCCGAGACCACGTACACCTGAAAATGAAGGAGACCAAGGACACCCGAAGAGTCCCGAACAGCTCCAGATGTGATTTACGTCTGGGAAAGAAATCTGTGTTTTGTAGGAATATTTCAGTGCTGGAAGAAAAGTGCAGCTCCTCTCCTGTCACCGCACGGCCTTCGTGACAACGCCGCTGCTGTGGTGGCCTTTGTGCCGCGGCTGCGAGGCCCCGGTCCTGCACGGAGGAGCACAGAGACGACCGCAAGGCGCTTGTCTATGGAAACAAAGCGGAAAGACGGCGAGGCGAGCCAGACACGGCGACTTCCAGGTGGTTTTTTCGCGCGCCGAGGGCGAGGAGGATTCCCTTCGGCGTCTTCGCGCAGAACCTCGAGCGCAAGTTTTGCCCGCGGTCCAACTCAAGGAGCCGCTTCCTCTCCGGCCCCTGATCTCTGCTCCCGCCAACTGCTTCATCCGCAACAAACACAGCCGGTTTCTTCTCTTTCCCTCGCTTCCTCATTCCGGGTCGGCGGCGCTTTTGTCCGTCCGCTTTGTGGGAGAAGCTGGAGAGCGGGTCTGGGGGGTTCGTACGAAAGGGAAGCGGCGTGAAAGCGAACAGTCAAGACGGACCAAGCGAGGTAGTTGGTGGAAGAGGGGGGGTCCAGTTGCTGCCTGAATGACCTCTGAAGTGGACAAGATGTGGGGTCTGAGCGGGTTCGTACACGGCTTGGTCGATGGTGCCGGTCTCTCTGGTTCCAGCTTCTCAGACATGGCCGACCGCATGGGATTTTCACACACGTGACACCTCACCTCACTTTACCGCAACGGCCTGCACCGTCCCGCCTCTCAGGCCAGCGGAGCATCGGTGGGATGAGCCGCAGCGCGACGCCAACGGGGCGAATCGTCCGCAGAGACGACAGAAAAGGAGCCGGAGAAGCCGAGTCCCCGCGAGGCCCCTACCGGACACGTGTGCCTAATAAAGTGGCCGCGGCGGTCGGCCGAGCCCCGGCGCCGCAATCTGCGAGGACACGGGCAACACGTGAGACGTTCCTTCCGGATGCTGCGACGAGGAACAAACTGCTGTCTTCCGCCGCAGAGGAGGACGTCAGCTGAGGTCGGGCCGCGACCTGCCCCCCGGCGAGCGGCGTGCAGACGAGAGGCGGCGGGTCCCGGGGGGGCCGCGGGGGATCAGGTGCGTGTGTGTAAACAGAGCGCGTGCGGAGGCTCAAGCGCACAGACCCCCAAGCAGATCGCCTCCCCGCCGCTGGGTGCCAACTGGCCGCCGACGTGGAGTCGGCGCTTCTGGAGGAACTTGAGACCCGCTGCTTCTTTTCTTTCCTTTCCCTTTTTTTCCCCGAGCCCCACGTGCTCCTCCGGAGTCTCTTCCATGCCCCGCAAGAATAAATATTTGAATATTCTCAGGCGTTTCTAAACTAGCTTAAATTGGATCACCCCGCTGCGCCGCTCCTCCTGCCAAGATGCCGAGAGAGAGAGCGGGGGGCCTTGGCGGGGTCCGCCCTCCGCACGTCTCCTCCCCTGACCGGGCCCCGCGCTATCTGCCGACAAACACTGTGCCCCCCGGTGCCCGGACCGCCGAGAAAGCCTCGCTTCCGCCGCCGATCCACCGTCAGCCACCCGCCGGGCTGTAAGAGGAAGAGAAAAATGGCCGCCGCCCTCCTCTAAGAGAAAAAAAAAGATGTCGAGCCGCGTTTCCGCCGTCCGTCGGATTTCTGAGATTAATTTCCAATTCTGAGGTCCCCAACCCGACGTCTTTAAATAGCCTTAATTATTCCCCCCGACTCTGGAAGTTCCGTGAAAGCGAAGCTGCGCCTGCGCCGCCCGGCCCCCCGGCCCCCCGGCCCCCCGTCCCTTTTCTCTCCCCTCATCAAACGTGTTTCATCAGCTGGTCTCTAATTGCCTCATTAGGCTTCTCTTAATTATAGTTATTAAACCACTTTCTCCCGGATCGTCCCGCGCCGCTCGCCGACGTCCCCTCCTTTTCGGCCCCTTCCGGCCCCCCGGTTCCACACGCGTTCAAGGGTTAACATTACGACACCGGCGACTTCCGCCTGTGCGTACGTGTCACCCCGCGGCAGGGGACTCGACACAGTCGCCCGGTGGCAGTTTTCGCGGCGACGCTGACGTTCGCCTCGACGACCTCGGGGGCTTCCTCTTCTTCTTCTGGGGGGAGATGCTGCGTTGCTGACCGTGGTTTTCCACCAGCACCGGCCATTTGGAGCCAGGCGTGAGTCTCGCTCCTCTGTGCCTCAAACACCTGCCCGGTTCGCTGTGTTTGACCCACGGTTTGGCACCGGGAGGGACGGACAGCGAGTCGTGAGCAGAACTTCTTAGATGTTCGAAGAAGCGACAGGATAAGTAACGAGGAAAGCTGATGGAGCTGATGATCTTGTGATGGAGAACCTCAGGTCACCAGGACCGCAGCTGGGCTTCGGGTCGGATTAGGGTCTGAGAGAAGAAGGTCGCTGGTGCCCTGTGAGGACATGAAGAAAAGAACCCACACGACCAGCTGGAAAGAGATGCACATGACAACATGTCCTGATAACATTAGTTTGTAGAGGAAATCTGGCCCCCTGGTGAACACGTGTTGAGCACGAAGGGGTGACACTGTGCCCTCGCCGGGGGCAGCAGCTCTCCTGTAAAGTCCAGACAGAAACACCACCTGAGCGAGGCTCACCACTCATAAAGGGACAGCTGACAATAATGACCTGAGGACAGAGAAAGTTAAACCTGGACCAGGAGGTAGAGAGTCGATAAAGGGCCTTTTGGTTCTTCTCTACCCTCAGTTGCAACGTCCTCCGTCCCAAGATCAGGTAAGGACCTCAGGTGTGGAGTTCAGGTGAGGAGTTCAGGTGAAGAACACGGGAGAGGAGGGGACCTGCAGCGGTGTAACACGTTAAAGGGCCGGCGCTTCGTGTCAGGTTAAAACCGATCGAACTGACGGGCAGCTAAGCCGCCGCAGGCCGAGTTCCCCGACGGAAGGTTCCGGGGTCCGGCCCGTGAGCCGTCGAAAGCGCGGCTGGAAGGCGGGGAGGAAAGGCAGCCGCCCCGAGGCTTTTTCGTGATCTCCCCTCTGGCGGCGCTGATCCGGCCTCGCGCTTTGGGGACATGTGGCGCCGGATCTCGCGCCCGAATCCGCCGTCCGGATGAGCAGAGGACGCCTGCGCTGCGAGAAGCTGCTCAGCCGCTGGCAGCCCGGCGCCCGCCGCTTGCCCAGAAATCTGCGTCCCCAATTCCCCCGAGGAGCTCCAGCCAGATCCGCCACGCCGCCTCCTTTAAGGTGACCCCGGGATCCTTCTTTCGCTCAAACAAAGATTAAAGCCGGGGGGGGGGCTCCCTCTCTCGCTCGCCGCCCGCCCGGGCCGCTCTCGCGCCCCCGGCCTCGCCGCGCCGTCCCGCTGCGGCCCTCGCCGGCTCCGCGCGACTTACCGAGTTCGGGCCTCGCGCTGCCAATCCCACTTTGAGTGCATTTTTCTGATAAACAAAAGCAAATTCAAGCCTGAGCTCCTCATTTCACACTATGTGCTTTGGCTCGGGGGCAACGTCCCCCCCGGAGCCCCTGGCCTGCCGTCCTAAGCTGGGCTCCAGTTGGCGCTCCTTAAAAAAGGGAGATGTACATGTGGAGGATTAGACTCCATCTTTCATCCCCGCCACCAGCGTAGCCTCCGCTCGCCCCCGACACGTCACCTCCCCGCACCGCCGCCGCCACCTGCCCCCTTCTGCCGGTCACCCCCAGGACTAGAGTTCCCGCTGNCCGACACGTCACCTCCCCGCACCGCCGCCGCCACCTGCCCCCTTCTGCCGGTCCCCCCCAGGACTAGAGTTCCCGGGGGGGGGGGGGGGGTCACAGTATCGTGGTCACAGTGTCACAGGGTCACTTTGTCACGTGTTGCATGCAGTTTCAATTCACCAGGGTTACGTAGCCCAGTCCTCGGCGTTCAGGCAGCTGCTGTCACTGGAGCTTCTGTGGCTTCAGACAGAAGGATGAAGTGGAGGTTCGGCTCAGACCGCACGTCCCCACCCGGGGGGCAGCTGGGCTCACGTGTCAGGAGAGCGTCGAACACCGGCACCCAGACCTCTGGACCGACATGTTCCACCGTGCGAAACGGCCATGAGCAGAACCTCTCTGACCTGTGATCAGTTTCTGCAGGAAATTCCAGTCTTTAGCAGGTAGAACTTTTCACTTTCTGTCAGTCAAAGCAGTTTTACAGAATCAGACAGCAAATTAACGTGTTTTCAATCAGCGTCTCCGTGCTGCTCTCAGCAGAGGTGTTGGTGGTCAGTGTCGGACGTCGATGTTCAGCTGGTGTTTGGTTTTGGACGTCGATGTTCAGCTGGTGTTTGGTTCTTGGCGTTGATGTTCAGCTGGTGTTTGGTGTTGGACGTCAATGGTGTTTGGTGTTGGATGTCGATGTTCAGCTGGTGTTTGGTTTTGGATGTCGATGTTCAGCTGGTGTTTGGTGTTGGACGTCGATGTTCAGCTGGTGTTTGGTTTTGGATGTCGATGTTCAGCTGGTGTTTGGTGTTGGACGTCGATGTTCAGCTGGTGTTTGGTGTTGGCTGTTCCTGTTTTGTTACTGACTTTGGATGTCGACCAACCACCCAGTGGACTTTCATTCACGGCCACCAGCCTCACAAGGGTGTTGCTGACCGCCATGCAATGCTGTTCCATCAGCTACACCTCCTGCGGTGTTCACACCCGTCTCATAAGGTGCCGGTGTTTCTAGGCTCCCTGCGATCACTGTCTAACAGGAGTCGTCCTTGTGGGACGTGACCAGGAAGCGGCGAGATGCCGAGAGCGTGAGGGCCGCTGTCCTCCGCAGCTCCTGTCACGTGAGGAGATACACGTTTGACCCTCGAGAGCCCGGGGTCCAGGCAGCCGTTTCTGCAGCAGGGTGTTTATGGGAAGCGCGTCGACGTGACGATCGCCATTTTTCCACAGCGCCTCCTTCTACCCCCCCTGATACCACCGCTGAGAAATATCACAACAGTTATTAACGCTGCGCGTGAAATGTTAGCCGTGGCACAGGACCGCCCCCGGGGCATTGCTTTGTCTTTGGGAACAGATGTGCCGCCCACTCGCAACAGTTGTATTCTACCCACAACGCCCTGGTGGGAGGAGCTGCGCGAGAATTGGACTGAAGATGATACTTCACTTAACCATTTACTGCTGCGCTCCAGGGGAAAGGGGGCTTTTTTTTCGTGTTTGGAGAGCGGGAGCGAGGACGACGGGGGCGACGATCAATATTTATAGACAATCGGGCCTCCCTCACGGCATTGTGGGAAAAAAAAACAGGCTGACGCTCGTGCCGAGGCAGCGAAACCGGCGCAAAGCTGCACGGTGTGACCTGCATCAGATCCGGTACAAAGTCCCTCACCGTCACAGCGGCGCTCCGAAGACGGAAAATAAAAAACGCGTTTCCCGCACCGACTTTGTCATTAAAAAAAACGAATGAATTGTTAATAACATTCATTTCCAGAATGTGGAAAACAGGCACTAAAATACACATTTATTCATTTCTTTTATCAGCTGATTTTTAATTGCTTTTTAATATCCTCACTGGAATATTATCTAAGTGTTAAACAGAGCCTGTATTTAATTTATTTCCATTTCTAACACTTTGTACTTGTTTTATGCTCTGTACGAAAACCTGTAATAAAATACCATTACATGTGTCGTCTGAAGTCGTGGGAAGTTTTCTTTTTAATGACCGGAAATATTAATGTCTCTTTCATTTCTTCCCACTGCGTTTCGGGTCCTCTGCTCCTCGTCGCGGCAGAAGAACGGGGTCCAGGGCGGTCGGCGCCCCGGCTGGGAGGAGACCGCCTTCACCAGGCCGTTGTGGGGAACACCTCCCCCAGCGCGGTCCCGATGTGAGTGATGTTCCCATGGCGACGCTAACAGCAGCGCCGAGACCCGGAACCCGGGCCTCGCGTGCGACGGGACCGCGGATAAACGCGCGGCGCGGTCGGGGACCTCCGCGGTGCAGCACGTAGCTCCTGGGCCCAAATCCGGGCTCCTCCGGGTTCTCGGCTTTCCTCCAGCCCAGACCCGCGTTTCGGGGGCTCGCTCTAAATCGCCCCTAGTCTGTGTGCGATTGGTCCGCGGCGGAGACCCAACTAGCGCGCGTCTGCCTCGCGCCCTCCGCTTCGGGGATGTTCTACGGACCGCAGCCGTCCTGCGGCGGACTGACTTTGCTTTCCCTACAGAAGCATCTCCCGAAAGCGTCGCGAAGACGTTCGCCGCCGCAGTCACCTAGAAGTCGCGAACGTGAGCGGCCCGGCGAGCCGAGCGGGCCGAGCGCGGAGGTCCGCCGGTTGCTCGCGGGCGCAGCGAACTTCTCGGTGGCCTTCGGAAATCACAGCTTGGGGGCGAACCGCAGCCAGATTAGGCGGAAGACGCGGCGCGTTAACACGGGGACTTAGTGGAATGAACTGTGTTGACACTTTAATTAAGACCCCAGACAGAAAGACTTTTGTCCAAATTCATCTGTCAATAAATGCAGTCGATATCAGTGATCTGCGTTTAGTCAACCTTCTGTCTGCTCTCCACCCAACTGAAGCGGATTAATGACGCTCTTATCAGGGTCTTACGGTGCCCTCTTTGTTCTGCCGATCCGTCGCGCTTCTGCTCAAAGCGAAAACGCGCATCTGCGGCAAAGCGCTCCGCGGAGGGGCGGGGGAGGCGGTAAACGGAAATGTCCGGAAATGTCCGGCAGATTAATAACTGACGCGGGCGTTCGTTCCCCAGCCGGGGTCGCGACTCAAGGCGTCTTTCCTTTTCCACGTTGCGGTCGGACGGTCGCCGAGCGCTTCCCGGCGTTTTATTTGGAAATATTTACACCTTACTTGTTAATGTAAAACACGACTGTTCTGACTCTGATCTCCGGCACTCGGATGTGAAAATTATTCCGCGTTACTTCAGAATCATGGAAACGTTCACATGTTGATTATTTTTTTGACAATCGTAACTGTTTTTTTCCTTAAGGAAACGCTGAGAGAGAAGCGTCGCGAGTCGCGCCGCGTTTTTACTGCCATCCGGGCGTTTCTGCCACCGGCCCGGGTGACACCGGAACGCGAGGCGGGATCCCGTGGGGCGGAGCGGGACGGGGTCGAGTGTCAGAGGCGAAAACAAACTTCTCCAAAGTTAGCGCAGATTTCCAGGTGCAACGCAAATACTTGAGACGACCGACTACAGCTTGTGTGAGACCCCCCACCCCCTCCGAAGAACTCCATCCCCTGAGTGGACATCAGTATCAGCGGCTCCACTGTGTAGACAGGTCATAAAACGATGGACATGTCGGTCTCACTCCTCACTGTTACACGTGTCCGTGCTGATGTTCCTGCTGGTGTTGGCGGCGACACCTCCGTGTGGTGTGTGGATCTCATTCCTCATCATTAAAGACACTGATCTCGTCCGCCGTCCTCACAGAACCACTCGTCCACGATGATTTTGTCGCCTGTCTTTGCGGAGACACTCGTGTGGGTTCGTCCCATTCCTCATCGTTACGGAGACGCCTCTCCGCACTCTTCTCGTCCCTCTTTCTCACGGAGACGCTCGCCCGCGTCGATTTCTGCTGCTCGTCTCCGCAGTCGCTCTTCTCCACGCCGGTTCCGTCTGCCGTCCTTCGCCGCGACGCTTGTCCGCGCTGATCTGGGCGCAGAGAGACGCGCGCAGGTGCTGTGCTGTGTTAAGTGACAGAGCGGCTGCAGTAAAAACGCGTTCGTTCTAGCTGGGAACAAGCCTGTGCTTTAAGTGAAAGTAGGGAACCGTGGTGCTCAAGTACGCCGCTATTTTCCAGACTCAAGTGGAAGCGGCAAGTGAAGAAAGAAACAATCGGAGGCGATAACCTGCAATCAAACGGCGACGAAGACAAACACTCCTAAGAAGCCTGTCGCTCACGTTCTCGCCGCTCTAAACGGAAGCCTTTTTGTCGCCACGCAGATTAATGGCGTTCAATTAATTATCGACGCGTTTCGCCGCGACGCGGCTTCATTCACCGCGTGGATTAATTCGCCGACAAACACTCCAGAGCAGAGGACGGGGGCCTCCGTTCAGAAGCCCCCACTTCATCCGTTAACGTACAGCACGCGTCGTTCTTCCTTTCGTTTTCCTGCGCCACTTCATTCTGGGGGATCCTACCGCAGTCCAAACACGCGTGTCCCGGGTGTCGTATCCGGGGCGTAGCGTCGCAGCCCGGTGGCTCCAGACAGGCGCCGGACCCGAGCAGGATAAAGCGGTTCGTCGGTCCTTACGTTCGGTTATTCCAATAATATCCAATTACAGGCTTATCCAGCTCTTGCCGTCGTGCGGGGAACCCCCCACCGATCTCCTCCGCACATCAACAGGGCTTGGAAACGCTTCTCTCCCTCAGTGCCCCTTTTCATCTCTCCCTCCGAATCTGCAGGAGATCTTAAGATTCACTTTTTTCCTCCTGAGATCAGTGTGTGTCTCTCCCTAAGGGGGAAATTAATTCCTTCTAATTCCACGCCGCCTCCTCGCCCTGCCTTTCCGAGCCAAGGTGCAGATCTCCTTTCTCTTCCCCCGGAGATCCGGGGGCCATCCCACTTATACGTGCACGTATACGTCCGCGTGAAAATAAACAGAGCGTCGCGTCCGGCATCCGCGAGTCCCCCAGCCGGTCCTCCGGACGGGACAAGCCGACAGCAAACCTGCAACGTGACCCACAGGTGCGTGTTACAGGTAAAGCAGACAAAAGCCGAATTCACCGCAAATCGTGCAAAATGTGCAAATGACTTCAGCTGGTTCCCACTTCCGGGCGGTTCCTCCGGTGTCGCTGCGCGTCGCTCCTCAGCCATCGCTTGCCCGGTTTGCCGCTTCAACGGACCAGATAACAACATTAATCGATAACAATATCACTCTTGTCTTGTGCGTCTCGTGACTTTATCACCTTTGCCGGTGAGCAAAACCTTCCCGTTTACCTGGCCTCGTCACGTTTTTACTCGCTGAGCCGCACCAGTAAAGCGTCGAGAGGAAAACTGATTTTACTGGTTACGACTCGGTATCACGGAGGACGGCCGTAAAGCTACGATTGAGAGTTTTTTCTTCTTTAGCAACCACAGCAGCTGAGATATTATTTGAATTTCACGCCACCGGCTTTGGAACGCAGACGAACATCCCGGAACCGGCAGGCGGCGTCACCTCGAACGCGGCGTTTCCTCCAGTTTCTCACGTTTCCGCCGCCGTGAATCCGGGGGACCCGACCGACGCGGGACGCCGACAGAGGGGGCTCGGATGTCACCGCCTATTAAAACCCGATTAATAAACGCGACGTTCCGGGTTGCGCCCGCGGACCACGGAAATGTTGTGACATTTTTAAGTTGGTTTTAGAATTATTCAAATAATAACAGATAATAGGCCTTGGTACAAAAAAAAAAAAAAAAAAAAACGGTGGTCCTTTTACAAACATTATTTCCTTTGACAATATTCCCCCCATCTTTCATTGTGACCAGCCTTCTGGCAGCCCTGAAATCAGCGACAGGTTTTGGAATGAATGAAAGAAAGGGGAACGATAGAACTGTAATCCCCATCAATGTACTTCACAAACCTCCTTCTCCCTAAAATGTGTGACTAATGTGCCCAAATCTCCTGCTATACAAGCTGTCAGCGGAGACGACTCGAGCCGTTGTTGTGCCATTCGTCGCGTGAACGTAATAAACCCGTTTTGTTTGTTTGTTCCCCCCCACCACCACCACCTCCTTTGTCTCCGCACTCCTCAAACAAACCCACCTTGGGGTCTCGCGTAGGGAGGGGGCCCCCGTGCGCCGACTTGCCTTCGCCGGCCCCGCAAACGCACCGCGGCGCCGTAATGACATTAAACGTGAACACTTAAAGGGCTTTCGGCGAGAGCCACATTGTCGGGCGCGGAAGCTTCCAGAAAGGGCCCTCGTGATGTGCGTGGATTTAATGCTAGTGTGTGTTACCTGATAACATTAAGCAGAGAGGAGTCTGGGATATTCCTACGCTGGCAGGGCTTCGGCAACATTGACCACCAACAAGCTGACGGCGGGCATGTATATTCATGGGCTCCGCGCGGCCCGATTACCGCCATTACGGAATTATATCCGGGGAGGCGCAATTCATTAGACTTTGTGTCTTTTTATCTACCGCTGGAATACGAGGCCGCCGCGTCGGTGCAGGGCCGCGCAAACGTTACCTTTCTTCCTCCGCACCAACGGAGCGAGGCCTCCGGCATCTGCGCCGCGTCTCCTGGTAAATATAGATCTCGGCAGACGGGCCCGCCGTGTGTCTAGCTGGCTGCGCGGAGGAGACGGAAAAGAGGGGCGGCCGCGCCGCAGACGGGGGCCGAGGCGTTTCGCCGCGCGCCCCGTTGCGTCCCGCTTGAGACGGGGACGCCCGCAGGGGCCGCGTGGCGCCGCCGGGCCTTCTCCTCCTTCTCCGCACCCCGTTATCGCCATCCGGCGGGTCCGACCCGTCGGTTCGGGGTCTATTTAACGTTCCTCCTAAACAAAGTGCTCGTCCTGATCTTTTGGACATCGGCGTTGCTCCTTCCCGCCATAAAATCGAATACACGACGTGGCACAAATGCTGCAAACATTATTGCTCTCCTAAATATCGAATCGAGCTGATGAAACACCAAAATAATGTTCATTACAGGGAACGTTTACCACGTTTTACATGAGGGACCATCCAGATTTTCCCCGTGTGGCCCGGTGCACGTTTGCGCTGCGTTATCGAGGCATTTACATTAGTATTGATGCGACGGAATTTGAGTCTGCTTTTGGGAGACGGAGTGAATTAAAGGTATAAAATGAATTTTATTTTCGGCTGAGTGGATAATTTGGTGGATGCGGAGGAAACTTTTCACCGGTGTATCTGAGGTAGTGATAATGACAGTGTTTCCGTATTGTTTGTGCATCGGCTGCGGATCAGAATGCCAAATTTGTTGTGCAGGTGTTGCACATAGAATATTTCCACAGTCTAATGAGGATAATATTTTGATAGTATATTTAACTGTTCCACATTTCCGGCATACAAAACAGCGTTTTAATCAACACAACAAACTTTAATTATTTATTTTGCAAGCAAATGTATAATAGAGAAATGCAAAATACAGGTTAACTTTTTTTCCTCCCCCCCCTTTAGCAAAGTTCTGCACCTCTCCGGAGACTCCGCTCCTATTACGGTAAATGAGCGTTCGCGATGAAACGATACGAATGTTGTCGCGCGCTTGGGAGAAAAAAATTATTTATTGTGAAGATTCCCGCTCCAAACCCAGTGCGTCTCACGCCGTGACAAAGAGTTTAAAAAAAGGGATGAAGATAAATACATTAAACAAACAAAAAAAAAAAAACGCTGTAAATGCAGCGAGGCGCCTCCTGGACTGCGGCAGCGTGATGATGTTCCACATGATTAGACCTCAGTGTGGACCATCTGGACCGACACCATCCAGCCGTGTGAATCCGAATCAATCACAGCGAATTGAAACTATTATCTGTTCCGAGGTGGAAGGTAAGGCTGTGGGTGACATCTTTAAAACACCACCAGGATCTGTGGACCAGGTGGGTGGGAAGGAGGGCAGGAACCGTGCCGCGGAATCCAGGTTAGGGCCTCGGAAGGTCAACAGATTGAACGTCCTACCTGAGGACGTTCGCTTCGCCGCCTCGCCTCGCCTCTCCTCTCCTCCCGCTCCCTCCTTTGGCAGACGCTCCTGCAAAGACAATGGCTATTACCCAGCACACCTGGGTTCCGGGTGCCACTATTCTCCTAATATCCTTTAAATCTTCACATAAGGTATGCCTTCCATAGGGCTTACGATACCATTTGCTCTAATAAATTCTTTTGGCAGGAGCGGCAGCAAGCTGCTCCGGCCCCGGAGGACGGCGGAGGCGGGGGCGGGGGGAGTCCCGCAGTATGAGGATAAATGGCGGGTAATCCTCAAAGACCACCGCCCGGGTAATCGACAGCCGCCCTGCCTGGAAACACTTCCAGGTTGCTCACCTTTGCGCCCCAATGGTGGCGCTGCGATTTCCCTGTCGATGTGTGACCCGGGGGGGGGGGGTCGCGCAAAGGGCGGGAAGGAGAAACGTGGCTGCAGCAGCTCCCAAACCGCCATCATTGATCGACGTGACCAACTGCCTCGTGTTTCTGGCAGGGAAGCAGGACACGCGGACAAGCGGCACCCGCCCGCGCACGTTTACACTGTTCACCACGCTTTTACCACAAAAACGTCACACGCAGCGAGAGTCGCCGCTGCCTGGATGGGCGCTTGGCGCCTAAAAACGGAGTCGGACTCGGCTGCGTCGTCTTCCTCGGCCCTTAACGTCTGAAACGACGCGGCTACGTTCGCATACGGTCTCCTAGTTTTATACCTTTTAATTTGCGACAGCTTTTGTTGACTTTCATAAGCACACGTGTAGAGGTTAAGTGTTTTAATAGTAATTCTACTAAAGTGGTATTTGAATTATTATGTCTCTTACCTCTTTATAAGCTTTCTAAGTCTTAACAACAGCAAATTGTTCATTTAACCCACCCACTCAATACTTTGGGATAAGACAACGGGAGGAAAGAAATGTATTCAGAAAAAGAAATCAAACTGAAAGACAACAGCGTGAAACTCTTCTTTAATTTAATACATTTCTTTGTTTAATGTATTTCAAGTGTTTGTGTCCTTCGCAGCAGAAATCCTTGGCAAAATTGCGCAGGGAACGGAAGAAGCAACGCCGCCGCATGACTGGTTCTTTCTTAACTTTTAGCAGAAAAATAATTCAGAATTGTTTTTGTTTTTTTCCTTACATTTTATTTACACATTTCCACATTTTCTTAACATTAAATGGTTTTAATTAACACACCGTGCAACGGCCAAACACACCTCTTCGACGGGTGTCACCGAAGGTCAGTGCGGCGTGTGTGTGTGCGTGCGCCCTTTAGCAGCACCTCCTACGGTCTCGTTCACATGCCAGATCTGATTTCCGCACCACCCAGCCCACACACCCCTCCTGGTGGACATGACATCCGGGAGGGGGGCACACCGGCTCCCCCAGGGGCCCCCAGTGGAAGCCAGCATTCCTCCACGTGTGTGAGCTGTGCCAGGACAACATCAGACAAAGGAGCTTCTCCTGCCAGTCGAGCAGCCCCCCCCGATTGACCGCTCTGGCCGGACAGGAGACCCCCCCAGGACCTGGACGGTGAATAAACGCTCCATTTTGTGTGTCTGTTTGTGCGTCTGTCTTCCTCTTTAAACACAGAATAAGCCCCCCCCCCTTTTTTGTTTATTTCTGTTTTTAAAAACGCCGGTGCCTGCGAAACAGACAGCGAGGTTTTTCCAACAACGCGCGCAGAAGGATGCAGCGAGGCCGCCGGTTTTGCGAGGGTTTTTGAGTACCTGATTCTCTCTCCCCCCCCCATCTGCCTTTAAAAATCAGCAAATCCATTTGCTAAACAGCTGCACCTCTGTAATGAACAGATAACAACCTGGGCCAGCTTGGCTTTGCTGTGAGTCGAGGCTGATAGGCCCAAATCTCCGGGCTTTTTTTTTAAATGCTAATGACAAGGAGCATTTCCGGAGCCAAAAAATGCTCTTGTAGATCTGTCAATTGCTATTTTGACAGATATTTGCTTGTAAGTACGCACAACACTTGTTCCCCATGTCTTATCTCGCGCTCTGCAGAACACTGACCTACATTGCATCAAGCACAATGTGATGCGCAGACACGTTCGATACCGTTTTCATTTTTCACCTTAAAAAAACGGATGAAGCTAAATGGGATGGCTGGAAATCCAATAGATGGTATTCGCGCCAAAAAAAGGGGGGGGGGGGTAAAAAAAAAAACCTTGTCGTTTGAAAGGAGCAGGTCTTTGCACCTAGTTCAACGACGGCTGGATGCTCCTTGAAGGGCTCTGCCGAGGAACGAGGTGGAAAGGAGGCGCCGATGAAAGGAGCCATCGGGGTCCCGGGTTGCTGTCTCGTTCGTCGCCAGAGCGCGTGCGTGTGTGTGTTTGCAGATCAGGGACTGTACAAACACACTTCTCCCTTGTCTCCTCCGCAGGACAATATTCCAGCAGATTAAAGAGCGCATCTCGCAGAAAGGCTGCGTGCACTTTTGCACCTGCCAGGTTTCCCGTTGCTCCTCAGTTGTTCTCGCTGTTATTCCGGTAATTGCTTTGGTCAGAAGTGATTAGATTAGGAAAATAGACTGTGTTCATCAGCATCCCGTCACCTCCGCGACCGGTTCTGCGAAACCGAGCGGCGTGTTAATGCGGCGGGATTTACTGCTTTCGGAATGAGGTCTCGATACGCGACGGGGACGACCGCGCGTGTCGTGCGGATGAAAAAATTCGACTTTCGCTTCCATTTGGAACGCGGCCTTATTTCTGCTTCGATGTGCCAAATCAGAACGTAACACCGGCTTCATCCACGTTCCTCGTATGTAAAAACACTACTTCGGTACGCAGGTGATACACAGCGAACGCAACGGCTACGCTTGATTTAACGTAGACATTACACGGCAGAGAAACGGGTCCGCCGGAGATGTCTTTCGGAAACAGCCGCCGTTGTATGTTAAAAACTGTCTCCGCGTCGTATCGTTCGACAGCCAAACACGTTTCGGTTATATAATTCGAGTCTTTTCTTGGATTGGACAGTACTACGCGGATCGTGAAAGGCATTAAAATAAAAAACTAACTCGCCGTCCTCGGAGAGTTTTCTGCCTCTGCGCGCGCCGGTCTGACCGCAGACGGTGGAGCCTCTTTGACCCCTGATGACGGTTACTGTGTTAGGTGTTTTTTTTTTTTTGGCAGACGGGGTCACCGGCGCGCTGCAGAACCAACCTGTGGCGCAGCGATGTTCTTCCCGCCAGCGGGGTCCCGGGACACCCCACCTCTGACCGGGTCCGGTCGCGGCCCTCGGTTGGGCCGCAGCTCCTGGTTTAACCGCTTGCCCGACGACGCCCCGCAGCGGAAACTACACGTCTGCTTCGGCGTCGTGTAAATCACACGCCTTAAACGGAAACGATCGTCCTGGTTAACAGCCCGAGTCGGGTTTCGCGCGGAGCCCCACGGCGCCGGTACCGGGCGCGGAGGAAAACGCGAAACGCAGCGTTCACCTCCCTTAATTGCTCTCAGGTGTGGCAAAGATTTAATAATTGTAGTTTATTCATCTTCCCTTTAATGCCGCGTGGAATATGTTTATTTAGAACAATGGAGCGTGCAATTGCCGGAAGACATTTTAGCCCCTTGTCTTCTAACATTTGACTGAAACGGCGGTTGTCAGGTTGTACAACGCTGGGTACTTCACAACAGCGTTAGGGTAATTTGTAATTTACCCTAAAAGTATAGCCTTCAGAAATGGCGCAAAACAAAAGAAGGAAAAATCCTTTAATAACACGCTTCCTTCCCGGTCGGTAAAAGGGGGCGTCCGAAGAAAGGCTGCAAAAACGCATTTGGTACATTAGAAGCCTTCGGCTTAATTTAGATGCAAAAGTACTTAAAAGCCCCCCGGCCCCCCAACTCCCCGAAAAGTACAGCCTTGAGAAACAGGGTAAACCAGAGTAAACATTTTGTTCTCGCAAGCGGCTCGGTGCCAATCAGCAATTAATGAGGCGCAATTCTCTCCGGCTGAGAGGAGTTAAACCGAGCTGAATTAAGGAGCAATATCATCCCTCACGCAGGTGCTTGCTGAACGAATAACCGCTTTAATTACTGTTATTCAATCATTTGCTTTTTTCCCCCCACCCTCCTCTCCTCTCCTCTCCTCCTCCTCCCTCCTAAACACTTGTACGGCATTATCAGTTTTTCTTGTCAATTTACAAATGCGTATCGTGGCGTAAATGCGGGCGCGTTTGCGCGCTGGGCCCAGCCATATGTGACCTATAAACGCTTCCCGGCGAGGGCGCGTGGCGAGGTGCGGCGAAGACGCGCTGCAAGGTGCTGCACGCGAAGAAAGTCTTCAAACTCAATAGGTCGTTATCTTGGGTTCCATTATCTGCCAGGGATGTGTTTGAAAGGCCCTTTGATGGGACGCATCTGCGCTTGATGGGCGCCCCGCGCCACCGCCGAGAGGAGAGTGGGTGTCTTTGCACCTGCTACGGTATTCTGCTCAACAATAGTTATTATTTTGTTTCAGTTTTTTCCTGTTTTTCCTCCCCCCCCCCCCCTCCCTGTGTTGCCACCATAGGGAGGAAGTTAACCCTGTCGCGTCCAACAGGTTGCTCGGGAGCTTTTACCTTTAAACGGTGTTTACAGTTAAAACACGCGCTCGTATCCGTCCGTCATCCTCGACCGCGTCGTGCCGGTCGCGGTCGTCCTTCTGGACACCAACCTGGATGGGATGCTAATCCATTGTGGGCTGTATATTCATCTGTTAAGTCGACAAGAAACGGTTTGCACGCCTGTATTACGGTTCCTGGGAACCAGGCAGAGCCTCTCAGCCGTTAAATCTGTTTTGGAAAGTTGCGGAGCGTTTAGGCAGTCGCTCCTCATCCTCGCGCAACGTTTTCACGTCGTCTTCCCGCGTTGGCAAGCGGTCGTTGCAAAGGAACGGTTCACAGTTGGCGGGGGGACAAAGTATGAACCCGAGAAAGACCCAGGGTGAGCTCCTCAGACGTGAGCTCCTCGCCGAGGCCACCGGGCGGGCGGGCGACCGTGTTTACCGTGGACGGGCAGTAAAAGCGGTCACGGTCCTGGCAGGAACCGCAAACGGCGCCTGTTTGGCACCGACTGCAGCAGGTACCTGAGAAGCATCCGTGTGGAGAGCCGCCAGATGGACAACGCGCCTCGGCAGCTCTTACCGCGGTACAGGGTCTCCTCACGTTTCCTCTTCCTCTCAGAACACGGACGGCACGTGAGATCCAGGCGGTTCGGCTGCGTTCAAAACTGGACAGAGAAGGCCGTTTTAATACCTCCTACGTGTTTCGTTACTCTCTCTTACTGTTGTCGCTTGAATTTAAAATCGAAACAAATGCTGTAAAGTCATTCACAATAGTCTCCGTTACATTCCTTTCAAAAGAAAAGGTTTTGGCTGGACGTATTTATACATTTTCTTATATACTTAATTGCAGTTCCATTTCCTTCGCAATTTCAATCAGTCTATAGCATAAGACTCATTATGCGCATTGATATTCTTACCACAATATTGCACAGCGTTTATGGGGGTGAGAGATCATATTATTTATGATTTGCATTAAACTGGTCCTTTAATTCTTGCTTCTCTTCAGACTTGAGCAGAAATTTTAACCAATATGACATGAAATTGATGTTTTATTCCCAAAACACAATTTTTATCTTATTTTATTTTTACATTATTTAACGGCGGTTACCGTAAAGGTGAGGTTTCTTAGTCGGAGGTGACCGCTGGAAATTATTTTTTGACTTCTTCCACTTCTCTGGTGTCCCCTGCAAACAAGAAGACCAACAAAACATATGGAATCCCAGCCACATGCTGGTTTTTACTAAACACCGCATGTTTAAAGCAAAATGTGACACCTGAAGAAAATAGTATTTCACGCTGCATTGAGAGTGAGATTCTCGTATAATTTATTTTGCCTAAAAGTTAGTACCCACTGCCACTCGAGGAGGAAGAATCAATAAACAATACATTTTAGAACGAAATACTCTGGGCTCATTAGCGTTTAAAAAATAAACTTTTTTTTAATTAGATTTTCCACCAGCATTAGGTCACAGCAAAATACAGGCAAACACAGCACACTTTCAACTATTTTTAAACACAGTTGCACCGGTCTAAATATTTTTTCATAGTTACCACTTTCCGATATTACCAACTAGATAAATATATGTGCAAAATAAATTGTTATTTAATATAACTTCGCAGGCGGCACTAAACAGCACGAGAATACGATTAGCAGAAGTTTTCTCACCGTGTTTAAAGAGCAGCGGTACGGCAGGAATTTGTTAATAAACATTCATTGTCGGTTATTACAGCTGACACCCCGTGTCAAAATCACACGTTGCAGCCGCGTACAATTAAAGCAACCGTTCTCCCGTAGACGTAAATATTAATTCATTCTTACTAACGCTGCTTTACAGGTGTGTGTCATTCTTTTGCCATATGAATATATATATTTATATATCTTCACGGGCATCTTACTCGTACCTCCACAGAACGCCTGGAAAGCAGCAGAAAAATGTTAATTTTTTTTTGCTCACGTGCAGCATTTAGTGGACTGCTGACATTTTAAATCGGAGCTAAAATAGTACAACTGGCACGAGCAGCTTAGGGTGACAGACAGCAGTGACCCTGTGGCAGCTGCTGCTGCCACCAGGCCTCGGGGTCTCTGCCGGAAAACGATTTTCCCTCGGTGTCTGTTTTCTTGCAATAATTAAGGAAAAGCTAATGAGGAAAAACGTGAACCAACATTTATGAATAAAAAAAAAAAAAACAACCCGAACGGGAACATTAAGGACCGGCCTGGTAGACGTTCGCTAACTCGAGCCCGTTTCCTACTGCATTCGGCCCTCACCTGTTCCGCTCCGCTGTGGGTCGCCACCGGCCGACGCGGACCAGCAGCCTCCTCCGCGGGATCCTCGCGGGGCCTCGGGGAGCGGGAGGAGGGCCGCGAACGGCAGCACGGCCTCGCAAAAGGAGCAGGCGGCGGCGGCAAACTGCCAGGGAGGAAATTGCAGGCTGTCTCCGCGGGCCTCCTTGGACTGTGTTCAACACAGGAGAGGGGGATACCTGGAGCTGCTCATTAAGGAATAGATGATGCTTAATAAAATTTTACACCAATCATTAATCCTTCGGGGTTCCCACAGCTCCATAGGGTGTATTATCCACATTTTATATATAGTGCAGAACATCTCATTAGAAGTTCAAAGGAGAAAAAAAATTGAAGATTTTTCCATTTACACTGTAACATGTGGAGGGCTTTTAAAGGTTTTTATTACTGCCAATATATTTTACTAATATTAAATGTATTAATGTAAAATGCTCTTTTATTGTGTATTTAATTGCAGCGAAAGGTACGTAGCATGACTGTCGCCTCATGTCTGTGCAGGTGCTTGAATGAAGTTAAAGGGCGTAGCGGTTATTCTGCGAAGGGAATTTGACTGCAAGACACCATTTATGGGACTCCCGACGTCCGTCACAGCGGCACGGACACCACATTTAAACCTGCTCACCCAGCGCAAAGGTCGTACCCGTCCGGGTCACAGAGAGCACCCGAGTGTCTGAGCACGGGGCCGCTGCGGCGTGCGGGAAGGTCGCGTTCGGGGAGCGTCACCTCCAGCAGACCTCGTCGACGAACAGCCAGCAGCATCAGATCGCCTACTGCCCCCCTCCCCCCCTGCCCTGCGGTCACCCCGCTGCGAGGAAAGGCCATTACAGCGCGTGCGAGCGATGGAGAGAGAGCACCTCTCATTTAGTCCAAACGATCATTTTGTTTCAGGGACGTGATGAGATGAAGGAACCCAGGGAGAAGATGGAATATTTGAGGACTTATTCAAACATTTGCGAAACTAATAACAACACTAAATCAAGCCAGATGCTACACATTCACCCTCATCTTTTCCTTTTTTTCCATCTTCTTCGCTCCTGGCCTAAAACCTTCAAATATTGTTTTTAAGACTGCGGCTCTCACATTCACTTCATTCCTCTGAGATGAGGAACGCACTTATGAAAACGGAGCATTTCATCTCCTTTTCAACAGCGTGACACGGAGACACGTCAGCGGCGTTGACGACAGATACCGTCGAAAGGCCACGGCAGCGTCACCCGCGTCACCGGCGAGCCAACCGCAGCCGTCAGCGCGGTGACCCTGCGTTCGTGACGCGGCACACGTTCCTACGGGAGGGCGAGATGGAGGTCGGTGGCTCCAGACCCAATCGCCCTCCTCCCGCGCGAACCAATGCCCGGCGAAGCTGCACCCGTCGCCTCATGCACAGGGCCGGTTTTCCCACCCTGCCCTCGGCGTAGGAGTAGCGCTTTGAGCCGCGACATCGGAAGTGGCGAAGACCAAACTGGGAAAAAAGAAAACATTTGTCTATCATGTATTTGTTGTGGATTTGTGGATAACAGTTATGACATGTGAGGCAGCAAAGGAAGATTTAGGAACAAATCTAATGCTTAAAAAAAAAAAAAAAAAAAAAAACACACAAAATTTCTGCCACAAAACAGGAATTGAGAATTGAGGCCGTAGAAGGTTTTCGCGATTAATCTGTCGCTCTGATGTCAGTCATGGCAAAAACTACAGGGTGTTGCGTGAAAACAGAGACGGTCCATTGTACTCCTGCTTAGGAGCAAACATGCGGCGGTAAACATTGCATCATGCAAATAGCCACAATGGAGCCACAGGAGAGCCTGTACGGCCTGATATAGAGACACAAAGCTCTCCTTGTCGGCTCCATTCAGCGAGGCAGACTGCGGGATCAGCGGCCTGCGTGAGGATATCTTTCCCGTAAATCACCTTCACGGCGGCTCTGGCGACGCACGCGTCCGTCTCCCGAACCGTACAGCCGCAGCCCGCTAACTCCTCGCCAGCAACGCGCCGCACAGCAGAGGATCGCGCCGCTGAAGCTTAGGGCTAAAAAAGTCAAAAGCGGCTCACAGGTGGCCGGAGTGACAGCTCCGCATTTATTTTATCTGCCGAGCAGATGGTATGTATATAATTAACAATATTTACTTGCTTATAGCGGGCGAAACGTTCACTCGGCTTAGTGAGATTTGAACTGGCAAACTACTGGTCCTTCCCTTACAAACGCCTCCTTTTAGAGAGGAAAGAGAATGTCTGCAAGTAGATCCATTCAGTTAATACAAGTCAAGCTTCCGTGCAGAAAGTACAGTTAACAGGACCTGGTTGTCACATCCAGCCGGTCATATGTGGAGATGCGACATCGTGTGTTCAAACTCACCCGACCGGGAACAGAACACAAACACACTTGTTGTCAGTTATGTTCTGCGCCGCTTTACACTCCCAACACCGGACTTTGGTTCGCTGAACAGCTAAATTTACCCTGTTTTCACACTGATTTAAAGCTACTTTTAAAACACGTCAAAACCTCGGCATAGCCATAATAAAATAGACAAAAATAGGTCCTACTTCTGTGTCAAAAATCGCAGCTCTGTGTTATTTACCACAGACTGAGGCTGTTCCACAACTAAAAGTCACAAATTATGCATAAATGCGAAGAAAATGTTTAAAAGATGTTCCCTAATTTTTTTCACTTAAAACTGTGGAAGGTTCAGGAAACCTCACAGGGGACGACCCACGTGCAAAAGTAACCACAACCGAACGGTTATTAATGTTTGTTGTTACGCTTTATTTCGGGTCGCACCATCGTGACCCGACCGGCGCAGCGTCTGCGCAAACTGACGCCCCCGAACGCCACCCTCGTTCCCGCCATCGTCACGTGCGCGGTCAGCTGTTTCCGCCCCGGCGCGAGCCGCCGGTCGCCGAGGACGGCGGGGACCGTTCGGGCGAACAAACCGCACAGCTGCGGGACCCCGAGGAGCAAATGGTCCGCATCACCTCGCAAGCGGCATCCGCAACCCCGCAACGGGCTCGAGGAACGCGGCTCCAGCGCTCGGGGGCGCGCACGCCCCGACGCCGTGACAGCGCGCGCGCGCTCCCTCGCGGTCGTGTTCAGTGGACAACACAGCGCAACACGGCGGATGCCGCATTTTCACATTTTTGCCCCTTTGTTTCGACATAATGAAACGGTAACACGAGCGTACAGGTTAATTTGTCAACATTTACACACTTTTCATGTGTCAAAGTCAGGTGTGTTTTCGCACAATAACTCGTTCATTCAGTCTGACTCCCCAAACAAAACGTTGGATTTAAAACTTGCGTGTAAGACATGACCAGGTAGATTTAAGTCAGTCGAGGGGAAGTTCTCACAGCATCACTGCGTTCTTATTCTTAGTCTCAAACTGGAGCCGGGACCACTGGTGCACGTGCCTGCATGCCCGCCGGGGGTTATTTTCATAAAACAGTGTAAATAAGAAAGCACAATAAAGAGCCAGGCCTGGAGCAGGGTGTTGAACACCTTATGGCAGCGCTTAACACTCGCTCGCTCGCACACACACACACACACACACACACACACACACACACAGTCTCTCAGTGAATCAGGTGAGGCTTTGGCACGTGATTTGAATCGGTGTGCTGGCTCTATTTTTAGGGGGGGAAAAGTACCAAGTATTTCTCAAAGTTCTCAACAGTAACAGCTTGTTACTCTAAGTCCAGGGATCCACTGTATTCCGCAGCTGTACTGTCCCTGACGGTTTATTCTGTGTCCAGACGTTGGGCTGAACACGGAGTGTCGCACAGTTAAGGAGACCACAGCTGAAGAGATTCGGTTAAGCAGTAAAATTATTGCAAAGCAATGCGTTGTTTTGTAGAAACTACCTTTCAGATGGACTTCCTTTAGAAATCGCTGCTCGGTGCATTATACCCAGTGATGGTGCGATCGTGGTCTTGTTACTTTATAAAAGTTGACTTGAGACAGAGCAGTAAAGACTCACGGTTGCTACGTTAGACACTCCACTTTTCAATTTAATGTAATAATGCGAATAAGTGAAGTTTTAATAGCGATGAGAACAATATCCATGGCACTTGGATGAGGTCAGTCGAAAGGCGTTTCGCGCTTTGCATTATTCGATTCTCACTGTCGGTCCGTTCTGTAAATCAGAGCGGCAGCAGTGCAGTTTTCCTGAACTAAGTCCAACACACACACACACAAAAACAAATGTGGCAGCGGAAATGTGGTTAGCACTCCACCAGGCTGAGGAAGGATCTCTCCTTGCCAGTGAAATGTCATCCGTTAGCGGAGAGTA
This sequence comes from Arapaima gigas, assembly GCA_900497675.1. Lineage (NCBI taxonomy): Eukaryota > Metazoa > Chordata > Actinopteri > Osteoglossiformes > Osteoglossidae > Arapaima > Arapaima gigas. The sequence continues at coordinate 1,119,533 of UFQX01000083.1, forward strand.
ATTGAAAGAAAAATTGATTTAGAACAATAAGGTGGTAGTCGGAGAAGTGGAGGGTGCTGGGTAATCGGGCGCGCGGCAGAAGAGCTAAACGTAAGTCTCACAGTAAAGTGATTGATGCTCACTTGGGTCTCATTTGTTATCCAGTCAGTCAGTGCAAGCTGGGTTGTGCATCAGCAGACACACACGCACACCCCCGCGGAGGCACACGTTACATTTTTAATAAAAATGTGCATTCTCTGCAACCTAACCTAACCTTTGTAAAAGCTGAGGTTACGTGTACAGAACCTTAGAGGCTACGTTTGTTAAACAAGGGTGAGAAAAATCAGAAACAAATTTCAGATATACGTTTACGCTCAAGTTAGACACCTGTGTTTGTACAGTTTATATTCGGGGTGAACACATATCTTATTGCTTTTGCTCATTTTGTCTTGGCTTTTGCCTGATGATAAATCACTCCACCAGTATTGTCTGTGGAGTTGGTTTATTGTCACCTGCTGCGTAACACGGTCCTGTACCGTACCGGGGCAGCTAGGTGGCAATTGTTACTGGCATAAAAAATTCAACTTCCACTAAATAATATTTTAATCGCACTGTGTGAAAAAACAACTCGGTTTATTTGAGTCTCGTGGAAAGCATCCCCTTTTTGTTGCATTTTTTGACTGGTCACATTTCATTGGTAACATACACTATGTCTGGGTAATGTTCTCGGAGACATTAATCCACATACCTCATCGTACAGTAAAATAATCAAAACAAATAATACGTATTTTCAATACTTCTCAAATAGTCTCACTGTAGAATGAATATTCTCAGTGTATCTTAAGTTTGATTTTTTAAACGTGACCGTTTTTGGTCTGCGCGGTTTGGCAGGGAGACGGGAGGGCCGTGCAAACGGAGGCCGACGCTCCGCCACACACGCTGCAGCGCGATGTGGAAGGCGATCGTGAGTGTGGGAGCAAATGAAACCCGGGGGGGGGGGGTGCTGTGCTCAGCAGTATCAAATGAAATTCGCTCCGTCGGCTCAAGTGGGTGAACTATTCATAATCCACACGTGAACTATATGGTTAAAGTTCCTGCTCTCACCTCACGTCGCTTTACCAGGTTTATGCTGTGATTTTCCTTTGATTAGCTGTGCCATGGATTTTATTCACGTTTTGGTGTGTTTTTTTTTTTTACTTATTTTGACATTAAAGCCGCGTACCTAATCTGATAGTAAAAGGGGGCAGAATATTTCAAACTGTGTCATTATTCTCAGATGGTTTCTCAAGGAGAAGGTACTTCATTTGGTATACATGTAAAATGCATAAGATTTGTGACTGTGCAGAATTCAGTCCTTATGTGCGCTTTCCTGTGGTCTCCTTCCTGCAGTCTCCCTTTCATTTTTATACCATTTTGAAGTGTTTAACTTGCAACTAGTTAAAACCGAGCTCCTGCATCTCGGTCGGATACGGGAACTGCACTGTACCTTTCTCCGGGAGCTCTGCAGGGGGTGGCGAAGACTGTCCAGGACATCACCAGGACCGCAGTGCCCGCCATCCAGACCACCTACAACAAGCAGCGTATTTAGAGAACTCACATTATCACCACAGACCCTTCCGTACTCTCCACCGTCTGTTTTAACTGCTGCAATCTGGAGGTTTGTGGCCACCAAGACCACCCAGCTCAGGAAGAACTTTTTACCGCAGGCTTTCAGACTGCTACGCTTCAGACAGCATCGGGACCGACCACCACCGAGCACCTCTCATCGTATCGTCACCGCCATCACTGCTGACTTTGTTTGCATTAATCCTCCTTTCCAATTTATTTATTTTCCTACTTACCTGTATTCCACCTCAGTGCGTCTGTGTTGTCGTGCGTGTCGCCGTGCTGCGTGTTTACTGTACTGTGCACTGCGGTCCAGAAGAAACTACATCTCATTCTCTCTTGGACTTCTGTATAAGGCAAGAATGACAATAAAGTGATCCTTGAACTCCTTGCCAGGGAGGTTTTCAGATGTTCAGTCAAAATGATCAAATGATTTTACCTTCCATAGTAACGTTGTCATTGTCTGTCCAGCTCATTTTCAAAATCAACTCAGGAGTTTCCTTGACACCACAACAAAATCTGTTTACCTCCCTCAAACAGGTTTCTATAATACAGAGCGTTACCGCTGCACGTGTGTGTTGGTGGGCTATGGGAAAAGTATGTCCTTGACATGGCTCTGTTGTGTGCAGAACCTCTTCATCTAGGAAGATTGTTTTTGTGCTTTTGCATAATTTAGAGCTTTCTAACTATAGATTAAGTGTCATTCACATTCGAGGCATCGTGGGGCTAAGCCTGCGTAACTCAGCTCCAAGTGGCTCCCAGTTTGTGTGGTCCCTCTGGGATGAAGAGTGAAGAGAAAAAGCCCCAAAGCACCATCCCAGTTCACCATTGTTATCTAGGAAAGAGAAGACAACAGGAAAAGTTACTCTTTTTCATTTTCTTCTTTAAATTCATTTTATAATGAGTTCCAAATGTTTAATATGAAAACCCCAGGGGGGGCACATTTCACTAAATAAATTCATACATTTAGAAAATGTTTCTGTTACAGACAGCCCATGATTTACAAACTGAATTTTAAAACATGGGCCCATATGTTGATGTTTCTTAATGTAGGAAGTTTAAAGGAAAGAGACGTGTTTGAAGAGGAGATACTTTATACTGTGAAAATGAAGGCCTGGGTTGCTGCAGCAAATTTGGTGGAAATCACACTGGAAATGAGCTCGCGTGTGTAAATAATGCACCATGCGTGTCTCCTTCAATAACACGTCCATCTCCACGCAGTACAGCCACTGCCACGTGTAGCGCTCGCTTAACTGGAGCTCGGAGCTCAGCTGCAGCTCAACATCTATCTACTGCTCTGCAAACATTGCGGCTCTGGCTTTACTTTTGCTGCAGATTACATATTGTTAAAATTAGACGCGAAATACAGTGCCTTCCAAAAGTATTCAAACCCCTTGAAAGTTATCAACATCGCCAGGACTACTGCAAATCATACTGACACATATTTTTCCACCCGGTATTTTTCCTGTGAACCCTCAAGAAAGAGAATCTTGTTTGCAGATA
>UFQX01000084.1:0-23691 GCA_900497675.1 Arapaima gigas
GGGTGATGGGCGTCTGTCTGCCCCCCCCCCAAAAGCAACTTGCTTTTGCAGCTGCAGTTTCTGTGGCTTCCAGAGCAGCAGTGAACTACACCCACACTGTCTGTTTGCTGCCGCCCACGCATAACCTTCTCTTTTGCTCCCCCTCCCACCTGTTCTCAGAAACACACAAGTAGCGCCGAGCGGCTCCGTAAACTCGCAGGGTGGGTCGATGTTTTAGGCTGTAAAAATTTGTACACGGTGTAACGTGACGCAACTTGTGTCTTCACGTATTCCCTCTGTGCAGATGACGCGCCTTGTGCTGCCCAGGATGGTGGAGAGGTGAGTGGAGGAATCTCCACGGTGACGGGGAAGCCTGCCATTAGGGATTGTGTTCCTGCCATTACGGCCCCTGGACTCCACACGACGGAAACATTTGCGTCTCCACCGTGATGTTTTCACACATTAAATGTTTTCTGCTGAGGCAGGTTAGGGAAGTCCCTGGCGATTTTTATCTTCTCTCTGCGCAGTCTGCTTTCCTGCACGACTGCTTGTGAATGGGCACCTGTTGCATCGTCTTTACTGGGCTGTTTCAGCATCTGGGTGCAGGGAGCTGAGCAGAATTCTCAGAATCTCTTTGGCCCACGACGGTGGCGACTGGAGCAGGTCTTAAGGAGAGCGCTCCACTTTGCCCACACACCACTGATCTAGGCGTGGGTCTTCCTTTGGCTCCTGCTTAGATGGGTATTCCTCTGCTTCTCGGTGCATCCTGCAGCTGCAGGCAGACCGCACTGTGAAGCGGCTGCCATGGCAACACTTAATGCTGCATCCATGAATGGAGCTCAGCGTTGTACAGAAAGCGCTGGTGGGGGAAAAACAGGCAGAAATTGCAGAATGGGTTCTGAAAGCTTCAGGAGGTACTGATGTAGGACATATTTTTATTCGTTTTTACAGTGGGAAAAGAAATGCTGGCTGGCCAAGACTAAATATTAGAAATACACTGAAAATAATTTTTATCTTCCAACCTCTGAGCAAGAGAATAGAGGGATACCAGCACATGCATATTCACTATATGGGGGGGAGGGGTTGTTTAGGTCCTTGCCCTTATATCTATAGTTTTATATGTTTTGCAACAAAGTAATTTTTGCTTTTTGTGTTTTAGGTCTAAGGGTGTGATTCTGAATATCTCATCTGCAAGTGCCATGTATCCTGTTCCCCTGCTTTCCGTCTACTCTGCCTCCAAGGTAAGCTGCTTATAATGGAACAGAAGTTATACACACCTGTCAAAAGTTTGAGTACATGTGCCAGAAAACTTCTTTCTTCATGAGAAATCTGGTTAGCGGAGTTGTTGAGGAAATGATGCACTATGCTTCCCAGCTCTTCAGCAGGGGTTGTCTCTTGCTGCGCTGTCACTGTCCATTTTTTTAAGTGGATACCAGATAAGTGGATAATTTGCTTTAGTGGATAAAGTTGTACAGTCCCATAGACCCTAATTCTTATGTTAATGACATTGGTTAAGTGGATGAACACTATTTGTCCTTTTGGCGTTCAAAAATCAGTTAAACTGGCTTGCTGCCACCACCACCAGTGGGACTTGTCACTTTTCAGTCGGCAGGCTGGGGTTGTGTTGGCCGTGGCAGTCGCTGCGGGAGCCGTATCCCGGAGTGGTGAGAACTGTGGTCTGATGAGAGAACTTCTTTCATGTTAGTTTGTTTGTTTATTTGTGGTAAACTATATGTACTCTCTTTCAGGCATTAAGTAATAAAACACTTAGTAATGATGATGATAAAAATTTGCTGGATTAGGTTTTCTTTATCGCTTCAGAGGATGCGGTCAATGGCAATCCCGCAGACACGACACGCTACAAGCAGTGTATGTCCCGCGTTGTTTTATGGAGGCCAGCAGCTGTACTTCCAGTGAACATGTGTGAGCTTCAAAAAGAGGCGATTGAACTTGGACGTGAAAATGCAATGCAGCGCTGTGTAAACGGACTGTTTTGGAAAGAAACGGCAACCTGTGTAAACACTTGAGGATTAAAACACGCTCGTGACTAAGACAGTACTGTACATAAATAATACTTTATACCTTCTCATGACTGTATGTTTTTTGTTTTACCTGTTAATTTGTAGGATGTAGAACACGATTATGGTTAAAGGAATGTTAGGTCAAGTCCCAAGGTTATCCACTGAAGCAGACTTGACCTTCTATACTTTACAGTTCCATGTTAAATGTTTTTTGGTTTCCCCACTTTTACCTGTTGTATTTTACTTTACTCTGCGTTATTAAAGCTTAGTTTGGAGTTGAAATTTATTAGGCCATTGGTCTCTGTGACTGTTCCTCATGCTGGATCTTCAGTGTTGCGCATTAGTCCTGGTACCAGCTTTGTTATATTGTTTTAAAAACCATCTCTTCTCCTCCAGGCGTTTGTGGACTATTTCACTCAGGGACTCAATATGGAGTACAAGAACAAAGGGATCATCATTCAGGTGAAAACGTGCACTCGGCTCTTCCCAGCAACCCTTGCTGTTGTGTTTGCATCATTCTGTTTCACTTCATCTGCTTTGCTGTACATATTTTTGGCTATCCGATGGCTCCCCCTGGTGGCAGCCATGTTGCAGATCCCACCGTGGCACTGGTTAAGGCTTAGGAGTGTTTTTTGCTCGCCCCCCCCAGAGCGTGCTGCCATTTTTCGTGGCCACCAAGATGTCGAAGGTTCGCAAGGCGACTCTGGACAAGCCGACCCCGGAACGCTACGTAGCGGCACAGCTCAAAACAGTGGGACTGCAGTGCCAAACCAATGGGTACCTACCACACGCCATCATGGTGAGGACGCTTCCCAAAGCAGCCCAGTCCCTTTCATCCTACCGTTCCTTTCATCTCTAATGTTTTCTTCTTTGATATTGTTGCAAATCCCACCCTGCTTTATTCTTAACCTGTCGTTATATTTGCAATTTGTAACCGCTTTGGAGACGTGCTGCGCTCTTCTCTCGCTCTCAGTTACCCCTGGTCTACGGTCTGAATGCTGATGTGTGTTTTTCTGTTACAGGGCTGGCTCACGACTGCCCTCCTCCCTGTGAGTGTCATGACTCGAGTTGCGATGCGGGTGAACAAGGCCTTGCGTGCAGCCTATTTGAAGAAAAGAAAGGAGCGCTAGTGGGTCCTGGGGTGAGTGCTCTTCTGCACCACACCACCCTCCCTGCTCCTCAACAGCCAAAATATCTAACTATAACTTCTCTCTTTTTTTAAATGTTTCTCTGAATGTTAGCTTGGGAAAAATGGTTTGTATCGATTCCGTCAGACGCCGGATCGGAGTTTAGAGAGGCTGCAAGATGTTTGTTTGTACGAGAAACATATTCAGCTGAGCACTTAATGCTGAAGAACCCTAAATTGCAGCCATTTCATAACTGTAGCAGTTCAGTTCTATGTACCTTTAAGTATAAAACAAAAAAAATGTTGTGCAACAGAATTGCATATGTGCTGCAACTTAATTACGTGGAACAGATTCTTTACCCCCGATGCCGAATCGCACGTTTGTGTAAACATATTTTGTGACAAGTGTTGAAGAATAACTGACGATGCCGTTTCAAGCATAGGATAATGTGTGCATTCTCCAAGCCTAATATGCATATCTATCTGCTTGTTTGCTGCGCATTATCATACTGAGGTTTGAAAAGCCGTTTGCACTCACAGAGGCTTTTAACATCGGGGGAATTTCTTGCAAATGGATGTGAAAAAGGAAGCAGATGCAAAAAACATCCACGGTTTGTATGTTTACAGGCGCAACGTGAATTTGCAGCATTTTTCGGCTTTCTTAATGTATGGTGCAACATCCTCTTGGACGGTTTAGTGTTTTTCTATGTAGGCTGCGACCTTGGTATTTCTGAAACTTTTTTTGGCTGTTTTCACGGTACGTGGCCGGAGATCAAAGCTGGTCAGGGGTTTTTGTTGTGTTTGATAAAAGAATCGAGACTTGGATTCTGTAACGGGAGGTATGGAACGTATTGCTGAACTTAGGTGGGATGCTGCAGAAACGCAGTGTAAAGTGTATAAACACAGTAAATTTGTGAACAGCAGTGCTTTCCTCAAACACGTCTGATTTAATTCATTGTGTGTTACTGGTATTGTATTAAATGCTGAAACGTCCTTTTCCCGAATTAACACGCTTCTAAAGTTGTGTTCAAACTAGTGAATTAATCTAGAATATCTTTGTACACTAAAAGGCATCTTTCCATTGGCTGTTTCTTCCTTTTGTATGAGAGACAAGTCTCTGTCCACTAAATAAACAAAAAAGGAAAGAACTTCACATTTGTGTTGTGCTCTTGTGTATCATCTCATTCTTTGCAGGTGCAGTCAGGTTTATAGATGAGTTGATGTGAACCACAATGGTTGTGGGATTGTGAGGTACCCAGCATGCCTAGGGAGATAAGATGGGGAGCACAGGAATGTATTAACTGTAAATCCTGAGAGCACAAGAATAAATCCATAATTCCATGGAATCACCTCACAAAAAACATTTATGTGAACATAGTACAGGGAAGCAACCAGAGTAGTGAAGCACATGGCACGGTTTTTAGATCGTATCCCTCAACCTCCTGGTTCCTGTAGTTCCCCTTTGTAAAACACCCACCAAATTGCTCCGTAAAAACAGCCAGCTGAAATATAGTGCTCCAAGTTACTTTGAATGAAAGTGTCAGAAACAAATTAATAGTAATATTTACAAAGTCATACTTGACCACCCTACAAGAGATGCTCTTTCTTCACTTTGCCCACTTGCTGGTACCGATGGGTCCGTGGTTTGCTTTCTAGTTTCAGTTGCCTTTGCGGTGCCTTAAATTCCCAGCTTCGCCGGCGTTTGTGTCACATCTCAGATCTAAATGTAAAATCCTCAAAATAGGTTTCCTTGAGGAATGTTCTGGACCCTACTTTTACGTGTCTCGTTGGCTGCTGCTAAATAAAGCATCCCTGACTCCCTCATCAAGCGCTTCGGCAGATGGGGCTCTGGTGCTAATAACTCAGACCTGGATATCGTATTTGATATGATCACGGTGGCGGCTTTATAAACAGAATCTCATCAGCTTTCTGCTCTCAAACATGGGATCCCCTGTTGGGAGCTCAGCACGATTCCCACAGTGGATTCAAAACCGACGGCCAAATCTACACGTGAGCCATTCCTGACCTTCACAAGGTCATGCTAGCTTCACTGCAGAAACTTGCACGTACAGAATAACCACATTACACTAAAATCCCCCCATAACACAGTAAGTAGGGAGGCGAAGTCGTGCAAAATGTGGGATTACTTCACTGTAAGGTTAAAGAAAGTAAGTGGTTCAATTACTGTGTGAAAAGTAAAAATTGTGGACCGATTTAAACGTGCACGTGACAAACATGCGCGATACGATACTTGCATGATATGCAAGCCGGGCATCTTCAATTTTCTAACAGAACTCTATTGTTTAGCAAGATTTTTTCAATTAATCCTTTACCCTTTACGGTGTTTGAGCTCCCGGTTTCTGAATTCCCGACATAACGGAATACATTCGTACCTGGGTCGGTTTCCGAGGTCAGAAGTCCTGGCGTAAGGAGCGATCTATCCAGTCAAAGTAAGAGAAACGTTCTAAATTTCGTGGGTACGAACGTGACGCTGCGTGACAGCGCTGCACCCAGCACGTGTGTTCTCACCCTTTGTCACGTGTGGCCCGTGTTCAAACACAGCAAGTATCCAGGTAACAGTTCATTACATCAACAGCCCATTGCAGTAAGTTGTTTGTTTTTTTATTATTTTATAGTGTTTTCATTTCATTTTTACATAAATTTGATAATGAAATGTTTCTTGCTATGACTACTTATAATAAAGAATGAAAGGTCATGTATGAAGAAAATGATTGATATGATTAAAGAAAGGACCTCTTCCCCATATTTGAGTTCTCAGTATCTAATCCATTTATAGAAACCAATTACACTCGAACACCAGGGTATAGGTGTACTTTTTTCGGAGATTTTAACATTTTAGTAGGAAAGTTTTTCACCACCCAAATTCTGGTACCTCTAGGCACTTACCTGCGGTCCCCCGGGAGCCATCATGCATAGAGATTCACAGCCATGTTACAAATTAGCTGAAAAGAAATTGTTATAGATTTTTTTGGCAACTCCTAAAGTCACCTGTGTGTAAAAATCAGTTTTTTTTTTTGTTTTTGCAGCGAGAGTAACCATACACCTCCTCCCCTTTCTCTAAAACAAAAGAAGGTGGGTGTCGATACTGTAAGAACAGCGTTCACACTTCACCCCCACGCTGGGAAACCGTTCCCAAGGCTCCGAATTTTTGGGCGATCGTACTTGACCGGCACACCTGGTAGAGGATTTTACCGACTTTTAAGCGTGATGTTACATTAAGCTCATCTTGTCGCAGTTCCAAACACCGCATCTTATCTGCAGTGCCACTGTTTTCTATGCAGTCTGTCACTTGAGAAGTTTGGTGGACGCTTTTGTGTAGCCTTTGTGTTTGAACCAAAATGCAATTTAATTCTTTTGTTCTTTTATTGATGTATTTTTTAAAATGCTGNTGTAGCCTTTGTGTTTGAACCAAAATGCAATTTAATTCTTTTGTTCTTTTATTGATGTATTTTTTAAAATGCTGCCATCTTGTAAATTGCTTCATAATTGTGACACACACACACACACACACACACACATTCTCTTTACTCAAAAGCGCTGTGAGCGGCTGCTTATAAATAGAAGATCCATCCATCCATAGATCATTCTTAACCACTTATCCTGGTCCACATGGGTAAGAATATTATTATTACAAATTTTAATTCTGCACACACATCCTCTGTGGCTTTCTTGTGCCTTTACTATTCTGTGCACTTTTGACTGCATCAGTCAGGAGAGATCAAGGCTGGACTATGTGAGTTTTATTGCTCTCCCTTGGAAACCGTCAATTCCAGAGAGCCTTGCGTGGATTGACCCGAAGCTTTTCTTTTTTTTTTTTTTGAGCCCACTTTTGGGAGTCCAACGTCAGACATCGGGCGGGGGGGAAAAGCGGTACCATTAGGCTACAGATACATGGATGGAGGGCTGAGGACTTCCACAAGGATATGAGTCATTTGCACACCGGGTCTCTCTGCACTTCCGATGTTTAACGGTGGTTTGACGTGACTCGGGAACATTTTCACAGGCTCTCCCTGTTGGTGGCGCTGTTGCAGCATTTTAGCAAAATGTTGCAAAGCAGGAAGACGTTTGCTTCAGTGCAGAGACACAGTGAGAGAAATGGTGAAGTGGCTCAGCAGCTCTTAATAAAAAAACAAGGGCCGAATGCAAAAGTGGTGAGACTCTAATACTGCAGTGGGGCAGGGGAAGGGAGGCCTCATTCTCTCGCCGTCATCTGCGGTTAACTTGTGATAACATCTAGTTTTCTTTACGGAGGAGCAGAAGCATGTCGTGACTACATCGCGCCCCTGCGATCACCTGCGTTCTCCGACGTGGCCGTTCCCCCGTTTCCCGTGCGCTGTCACCGTTTTCCACCCCCTTCCTCTCGCGGCGTTCAGTCTCTTTGCTGCTTTTGTGACCTCTGCACCCGCAGTTTATCTGCCACCAGTTTGGCTGCCTTACAATTCCTCTCGCCGCTTTCTGTCGCTTTAGAAATTCGCATTAAACTGCAGATTTTCAGAGCCCTTTTTAGAACTGACAGAACAGTGACTGTTAAACGTGACTCAGCCGCATAGCTGCCTTTTAAAAGTGTTTTGGTGGCTTCGAAGTTTCAAACTCGTTTCACGCGACGTTCTCAATTCTTAGGCTCTCAACTCCCAGCATATGTATCTGTGCACCTATAGCTGTGTCGTGAGCCCAGTTTCTGCAGCTCGTAGAAGAACCTGCAAGGGCCAGCAGGTGGCGTAGTGGTTGCAGCCGTCACCTCCCACTCAAAGCCCTTCTCCTGCAGCACCCTTGAGCAACGGTACCTGCACTGGTGCCGTAAAATTCACCCAGCTGTCCAAATGGTTAAAAAAGGCAGCTTAGAACAAGAACTTAACACTGTAAATGATTAGATGAAGCTGGCAGCTTAAAAAAAGTGTAATAATCAACCTTCCACACAGAACAAAAAAAAACATTGCCGGCTGCTCTGGTTTCCTCCCACTGTCCAAAAATACACAGTTCAGGTTAACCGATTGCACTTGTGCACGTGTGTGTGGCCACCCTGCGATGGACTAGCATCTCCTCCAGGGGCAGTTTCACAGCTAAGTGGGTAGACCCTCCTCAGGATAAGCGGTCAACGCAAACAGATGGATGGATGGGTAGAAAACCGTTGTTATTTTTGCCCGCCTTGAACCCTGGAGCTGCGATACCACAATGCTGACTACTGTGCCTACCTAACAGGCCGGGCTCTTTTTCTATGGATGCCTGTTGAAGGTATGAAAGCGAGGAGTCTCCTACAGATTATGAACACACGCCGAGGAGGCGCCTGAATATGGGGAACCGACGTGATTTTCTCTTCTGGTGAGCGAAGGAATACAGTAATCGCACGTATGGCACGGGCCTCGGGATAAAGCGAGTGTGCCAACGGTGTGTGTTCCCTTTGCAGCGACGCGCCACCCTGCCGCTCGCTAACCTTTCATAATGGACCGTGTTTTACATGCCGGAGACACGCGTACTTTTTCCACAGTTACTATGGTTTCCGTGGAAGAGCGAAGAGGACGGCCGCACAATGCGGCGTCTCCTCGGAGGAACTTTATGTAACAATCCTGCCGTCTAAATGGGTAAAAGTGCAGAGCTGTAAGTTACTTCAGTTATTTTAGGTAAAAGCATCTGCTAAGCAACTGAATAATAATAATAATAATAATAATAATAATAATAATAATAATAGGAATCCGAGGATAGGGACAAATTGAGAGGGAACTGAAGGAGAAATGGAGATATACTTACAAATGGTGACTTAATGTCCATTTATGTGAGTGAACTCCAGCTGGAATTTGTAGTTGCCATAGAAACTAAGATCCGCTCAATGAAAGCGGAGTCTTTTTCTAGTGTTCTAACTCACGGTTAGGAAGTAATTTGGCTGATGCTTCAGTTCGGTGCTAACAGATTTCTGGACGCGTTCCTGCGGCAGAGCATGAGTAGGTAAGACATTGTTGTATAGGAGCAGAGAATTACCCTTCAGGATTCATCAGCTGTTTGGCTGTAGCCCATGTGCCCCCCCCCGCCCCCTTTGTATGAAAACAGAATGTAATGAATGTAATGAGCCAAAGTGCTACTGCTGGACCAGAGCCGCACCAGAGAAGCTTTTTTGCTCTCTGTGTGAACTTCAGAAGGACACAAAGGTGGGGCTTCTGACGTTATTTCGTGGGGAAACTTTCTAGGCCGCCCCTGCCAACTAACCAGGCGCATAAATAACAGCATCTTACCTCATATCCCTGTGGCGGCTGATCGCAGCGTCCCACCAACACAGACGGCCAACACGCGCTCCCCACTTCTTCCTATTTCCCTTCTCGTAGCTGCCATGTTTTAACAGGAATGATCCGGCAACCGTTTCCAGGACGGGAAGGAGGCGCCCAGAGGCGTGGGGGTAACCACGCATCTCAATGAGAGACCCAAGTTGCAACGCTAGGACACGGTAATATATCAGCCCTTGTGCAGTGAGTCCATAAGAAATTGAGTGGATACAACAATTCATATAAAAATGATTCATGTTGGTAATATTGGTGGGCGATGCCTGAAAGGGGCTTTGTGGTCCACCCCCGCACTTGACATCTAACATCAAGTAAAGCAGAGCTGCACATCGCTAAACGGCGCGGATCCCGAAAGCCGTGGGCAGCATCCTGTACCGTGTACACGCGGTGTTTTGGTCATTAACATGTGTAAGTGCTGCTGATGTAAAGGTGAAATTTATGCCGTACTTTACATGACGTGGGCGCCTCAGGAGGTGGCGCTGGGGCCTCGCAGCTCTGAGACCGTGGGCTCAGATGTGGGTTTGTACCCTAGTTGACCCTCCCCAAAATCGGCGTGAGCTCCTTGTGTTCGTGTGGGTTTCCTTCGGTGCTCTGGTTTCCTCCCACAGTCCAAAGCAACATGTTTCAGATGAACTGACTGTAAATTGCCTGTAGCGTGCGTGCGTGCGTGCGTGCGTGCGTGCGTGCATGTGAGACGCATCCCAGCCCTGTCACCATCATGTGTTTATCACGCTCAAATGCTGGGTTGATGTTTATATAGGTGTTTTCCGGTGGGCCGGGAGGGCATTGTTTACCTATTTATTTTCCCCCGATTTAAAATAATCGGAAACAGGGACTCAGTATTAAACACTCAACGAATTTGATTCATAAACTGAAGACCTGCTGTACATCTTACTTACATATACAGTCATTTTTAATAATGAACATTTTTAATTATTCCATAAATATCCATTAATATGAATATCTATAATAGAGGCAGCATAGTGGAATCCAGATTGAAATTCCGCCTCCTGCTGTAGTAGCGCTGAGCAAGGTTCTTATCCAGGCCCGACGCCTTAAAAATGACTCAACTGTATAAATAAGTGAATCGTTGTAACACGGGATTATAAGTTGCTTTGGAGAAAAGTAGCTGAATGGATATAGATAATAAATGTAAATGTATTTTAGAAAACAAAGCACCATTATTCTGTGTGTGAATCGCTCTCATGCCTGGTTGGTGAACGTTTCACTTGTTGCTTTCAGCTCACAGATGAGTTCAGTTCTCTTTCTCGCTATCAAAGCTGTGCAAGTGGAGAGGCTACTTCACTGGGGGGCTCGAAAAAAAAATCAAATCTGTTCTCCCTCCACGTTAACAAAGATGTTTACGGACTGTATGTAGCTTGGCGTTTCCATCAGGGAGTCTTTGAAAGCGGCAGATAAAAACATATCTTTATTGAGGGAATAATGTTTTCTCATATGGCTGATGGGAATGGGGTGGGACTGAATGAGTGTGCACTCAGACACACACATACACACCCTCATCGCTCAAACACACTCATACACAGTCACACACATCCACTCAGACACACACACACAGTCACACACATCAGTGCTGTGGGGCTACAAATTTCAGCCTCTTTTCATTGTTCTTCCCATCTGTTTTTGCCAGTTAACTGATTTATCAGTTCCACGGACTTCATTATTTAACTTCAATACTTGCTTCCTAGCAAAAAATGATTTCATTTAACAATGTTTTGTTTGTTTTTTGATATTTTATTGACTTTTTTCTCCCTGTGTTTTGATTTGAACGTACAAAGCTGTCCACAGTATGATCACAGAAACGCTCCAAATCGCTCCCGAATCTCGCAATAATTGTCGTCCGCGATGTTATATGCTTGCTTTTTGCTGAAAAGGGTAACACTGCCTGACCATTACTGACCTTTAGTTAATGGAAAGAAAATAATGATTGGATTCATGCCCAGAAACACTGCTCTTTGTTTTCATTTTGAATCACAACTAAGGCATCAAGTGGCCACGAGAGAAGGCCGGCGTAGGGCAGAGGGGAGTAAATGCTTTCTTCGTCTTCCGGGATACTGACCACCTCGAGCTGCAAAGACGGGTTAAAAAAAAAAATAAATAAATAAAATTCTCGAAAAATCATTTGGTCATCTTCTCGTACAGCAGCTTTGTTGGCAGGGTTTTGGGGAAAAAAGATCATTTATAATGGCCAAAAGCAGCGTTTTAAAAATGGAATTACCTCTCCAAAGCACACACGCACACACGCGGAAAGAGAGAGCGAGCGAACCGCTGGATCTAGAGGAACTCGGCTCGCTCTGTTTTGAGCTGGTTCAGATTTATTGCTGCTTCCTTGTGATTGAGGACACCTTGCTTCTCCTGCAAACCTGGCGCAGTCCTGACACATGGGCTTTTGAATGATTTTATTTCATTTCCTTTGAGTGGGTATCATCCATCTGGAGGGCTTGCTTGCGGCACTTACAGCCATTACTTCTCTCTTAACCAATGTTTCCGCTTTCTCATATACCAACCCATTCTGAAAAGGCCTCTTCTAAACGGCACCGGGGAAAAAAAATAGTTTGGCGATGACTCATTTTTTTACACGCTGATGGATTTTCAAGAAATTTTTGGAGCTCTTTTGTATTTTTATTCCCGGCCCTGTGTTGCACATCACGTCGTCATTATGCTTGACTTTATAAATATACAGAAAATTATGTAATGCAGTAAAACAGTAAAAAAGTGACAGATAATATTAATGCCAGCGCTATTATTCAAAGCCACAGGAAGGGGGGAAAAAAGAAGAGGAACATCCGTCCGGCAAATATCTAATTTATTGTAACTAACTGGACAAGACGTGCGTTCTGCAAATGTGCGTGTCGATCGGTGTGGCTGCGGGAGTGGGAGGGACGGGGACGCGGTGTCGACCTCGCGGCTCCCCGAGCGCGGCGGGGTTCGAGAGGATGCCTCCGCAGTTGTCAGGTGCAACAAGCGGGGCGGCTGCGCAGAAGAGGGTCACATGTCAAAAAGCTCATCCGCCGTCTGCATCAATCTACTTAGTCGCTCCCCAGCAGTCAAAATGTAATTATAGTAATAGTCAGCTAAGATAGATTGATACGCATGCTGGACAGATAGGTGGCGAGCATAACAGATAGATGGGGGTGTCAGAATATGCCTACCTTCAATTCATCACATTAATGATTATTAAAACCTTTCCACGAAGGTAATAAGAACACTGCCAGGAGAGTGGCTGCAGTGATGACGGAGTAATGAGTTGTGGAACTGAGTTATTCTGACACATTTGCTTTGACAAATGGGCCCGTATCAGAGGCCACCTCTTGTGAAATAGATGTGAGGAGTTTCGGGGGGTGGGAAGAAGGGGCACTAATGAATGCGGAGCTGAATTGGTCTAATCGCCGGAGAACCGCTCATTTTTAAAAGTTACGAAGTGGCGGCGCGTGTTGAGATTGTGCTCGCCGGGGTCGACTTGCCGAAGCGCAGATGCGAGAGGGACCCCTCGTTCGGGGGAGCTGCGGGGGGGACCTCCTCTGGATAATGAAGTCAATTTAGCCGTGCGCGCTTCGGCTTCGGACGAAATCAGGACCCGGACACGTGAGCGTCATTACGCGGCCGCACGTGTGGGAAGATCGCGGCCGACACGAAGCAACGGGCTGCGGGGAGCTTCTGCGGCCGCTCCCTCCAAATCCCCCCGGCTCTCTCTGAGCGCGGAGGAGATTCCCTCTGTCGGGGAACGGATTTGCGGTGGCCTTGGCAGCCCCTTCAGAGATCCCAGCGCCGGAGAAAGCGGCATCCTCCTCCCCGGACCCAGAGGAATTCCTCCGGTGCTCGGGAAGTTGTTGTCAATGCCCTCGGAGTTTCACAGCTCACCGGAGGGCCACAAAGGAGCTTTCTGCAGATTTCTGTCGAGCCCGAGTTCAGGCAGCCAAAAAAAAAAAAAACATCACCCATCCGTGCACAGAATCAAGTGACCATAGCGAGACAGAACCTGACCTGCTGTTATAGACAGCAGGCTTCGCTTTAATTTCTCCGTGATGAAATGTACAAAAAGGTGTGACTTGTCCCTCTGTACATTCCTGTTAAACCAGAACCGGAAATCTACTTCCTGATGAAGAGATGAAAAATAGGTGAATTACTCACACGTGGCAAGATGTGTTTTATTCCTATGCTGTACATGAGAAGCTCTCCTTCAAATATGTGGTTGAGCCGGCTCTCAGCAAAGAGTGGATATTGGAATTGTGTTAGACCTGGAAGCTTTTCAGACAGCGTCAGATGACCGCTGGCTGAGCCAGCAGCGCTGCCGCCTCACAGCACCTGGGCTGTTTGGGATATGGGTTAGAATCCAGCTCAGTCTGTGTGGAGTTTGCATGTTCTCCCCTTGTGTATGTGGGTTTCTTCCGGGTGCTCTGGTTTCCACCCACAGTCCAATGACATGCTTTTCGGGTTAACTAGTCACTAAATTCCTCATCGTGTGTGTGTGCGGCCACCTCGCAATAGACTGGGATCCCATCCAGGGTGTAATTTCATAGTTTACTGCCCAATGATTCCAGGATAGACTCCAGACCATGGTGACGCTGACCAGGATTAAGAGGTAAATGAAGATGGATGGAATGGATAGATGCTATATGATCACCCTTACAAAACATTGCCACCTTTTGCCCCGTATGCATTTGCAGATCTTCTGTCTCTATACTGGTGTAAAGGAAAGCAACTATAAAAAAGTGAAAATGTAAGGCACAGGCACAGTGCTATTATTATTATTATTATTATTATTATTATTATTTTTAATAATAATAATAATAATAATAATAATAATATTGTTGTTACATCTATTTATCTTTCATTCTGCCTATCCATCTTTCTATCTATCTATCTATCCATCTATTAATACATGTACATAAAGACTGCTGTAATGGCCGTACTGTTTCAGTACAGGTACATGCTCGTGGGCGATGTCGACTTCTATTTGTTTCTTATCTCTGTCCACACATGACATGTGACTTGACAGCTGTTTTGTCCGGCACTGTGTATCTCACCTCGGGTTGACAGGCGGCTGGCCGAAGCGACTGCGGGGCACAGGAGGCCTCGCTCTAAGTTAATCATTTAGAATAACAGACATTAAGATTTCATTGCAGGAGATAATGCCATTTCATGCCTTTCGCAGATAATGGAGCTCATTTTTGCCCAAATAGAAAAGGCATCACTGCGTAGTTCCAAAGAGCTGAGGGAAGGGGGATAAAAAAAAAAAAATAAAAAAAAAGACACTAAAAGCAATTTCCTGCCACCCTTCATTTGAATTCCTACAAAGTAAACAAGCCCAAAGGAGCGATACTTCAGGCTTAGCTTCAAATCTCAGTGAAAGAGATTGAAATCTCACCGCCTTGCTTTGACCATTGTCTGGAAATGGAATAAAACCTTGCTAAATCTGTTCTTGTCCAAACGCGTTGCCTTTTAATGACCTCTAGTAAAATTTTAATGCCGGCGACACACGAGAGCATTAAACCCGGGAAAATGTTAAGCTCGAATAAGTTAATTGTCTAATCTGGCCGCCACGCTAGTGTATAAAAACCTCCTCCTTCCTTTGTTTACCTTGCCTGACAATTTCTCTGTTTCGGTCTTCCTCCAACCGAAGAAGGTTAAATGCAGAAGACGATGCCATTTATTTTTAGTGCGGAGGCTTCACATAGGAGAGCTTTAGGCAACAAGCTCTGTGTGCGTCTACTGAGCCAAAACGGAGTGTCAGACTGCTTCAGATGTTGAAATTTGGTTTAGCGAATTATTCCGTTTGCTCCGGCTTCTCCAATCCAGAAAGACGGCGTGTTTGTGCAGTTGGACTGAGATTACGAACCCGCAAATTATATAGGGAAATTTCCAGACCGCCGTCCCACCCAGGATGTACCCTACGTGACACCCTGTGCACCGGGATTCACCCCGGACCACCACAGCCAGACCAGGACGAAGCGGCTGAGGAGAATGGATGGATTGTTGGACTTTACAACTTTCAAACGCTATTAATGTGAATTTATTTTAAGATCTTTATACCGCATATCGTCCATGACAGTTTAATATCAAAATAGTAAAAAAAAATCATACGTGTCCTTTATAATATAATGACCAGCTGAACAGGACCCAGTCACAGCAACTAAGAGACAGAATTGATTTTGATGAAATCCAAGAGAAAGCAAAGTCATAAATAGATAAAGTACATAAAAGTCAATACATTGCAGACGGTTACAGTGGTGCTTATACAGCTGTGGTCAAGGATTTCCAGAATGGTGTCCAAATATCCCAAATTCACCGGAACTATTATGCAGAGCAAACGCTGACGTTTCTGCTGCAAGCGACTTCGACGCCTGGGGCCACCGTATATTTCTGCAATTGTAAGTCAAAACAAAAAAATGTTGTTGAGTTCAGCTGGCAGTGTTAATAGGTACGGCTGGACTAAAAGCACTAACTAAGCTAAAAATACCTGTTTGTGACAAAGAATTAATAGGAGAAAGGAGAAAAAAACTCCTTTGTTCCTTAGGGTGGCACGGCTACCTGGTGTTCTGACGCCGAACGCTGCGATACCTTCTTTTCATCCCATGACCTTTCTTCCACGGCAGGATTTTTCAATTAGTTTTTACCTTTTAAATGGGTCTATATTCACAATTATCCTACTTTGTCTAATGAATCTCATCAAATAGCACTTTGCGCCGCAGCTCCGCTAACACAGAAAAATAACTGTAATGTTACTAGGCGTAATGAAATTATTCTCTCGCGCCTTTGTAAATGTATTACCACGCTCCCCTGACCCCTTAATGACGCCGCTCGAGAGCGTTGCCGTCTCTGAGCGTTTTTTTATCCTATGGCCGAGGACTTAGGAGTTTATGTGTGAGGCTACAGGTGTTTCTCCAGAAAGCTGTGTAAGAGCCTCGTTCCGGATTTAAAAGATCCAAATTATGCCCTGCAGACTCGTGGGAAGGAGGTGTCCCTGCAGTAAGGGCCGGGGTGCGACCGCTTCAGTCGGGAAGCAGGCGGCGCAGTGGTTACAGCTGCCGCAAGGGGGTGCGGGTTCCGTTCCCACCTCCTGCTGTAAAACCCTCGAGCGGAGTTTGTGCCCTGAATCGACGCAGTAAAGATTACCCAGCTGCGTAAATCTGTGAACCGCCGCCAGCGTAAAGAGAAGATTTACGGAGTAAAGAATTTGACCTGCAGAGGTTCGGCGAGAAAACCCGTCCTTTACCAGTGCGGAAACAAAAGGATATTGATTTGAAAGTGATGCCAAAAAAAAATTCCCTAATAAATATTATTTGTTAAACAATTCTTCTGTATGAGTAGCTTAATGTTGCATTGCAGAATAAATGTTCCCATGTCACGTTTTTATCCATAAATAAGGAACAAAACAAGCAGAGACAACATGCGCGGTTTATTCTCAACGACGATCCTTGGCCCTTCACCCGAAAGTTATTAATGAATTACAAAACCAGGAATCATATCACGAAGTAGACGGACGAAAGAGATGTTTTCTGACTGACAGTACGTTGTGCATCCAAAGCAGAATATTAACATGTTTATACTTGAGATCAGGCTCCATAAATATGCATGACATGGAAAAACCGCGGTATATTTTGATGCAAGATTTGAGAGATCTGGCTCTCTGGGCTGGGATGCATTATGTCTCATCGCATGTGGGGGTAAACAAAACATAGGTAGCGAGCAAGTTGTCTCCACATCGCTTTAACATGCATCTTCATCACTGCTCCTGACAGGTTTGAGTGACTGTGAGCCCTGGCAGCAAAAATGTCCTCCAGTCTCGAAGCGCACGGAGAAGCTCCTCAAATGAAACGGGTGACACAGGCGTGGGCCTTCGCTAAAACGCAGTGGCTATTTCTTCAGTAAAATGACCTTTAGAGACAGAGGCAGTTATTCCTACTTTCCCCCCTTATCTTTCGGGTTCATTTTTGACATGGTGCCGGGGAGCTGCAGCGTAATGTTCTCTCTGTGCAGAAACGCGGAGGTGTGACCTTAAGAGTGGCTGAAGAATTGTCGCTCCTTGTAGCAAGATAAAAGCACAGATAAATCCCAGGCCGGAAGGAGTGAGACAAAAGCAATTTATTTTCGTGCAGCTAATAAAAATCCGGAGCAGAAGCCCGATGCAGATGGTGGCTGGAATTACGGAGTGATTTAGAGTTTATGGCTACGGCAGTGTGGGCACTGTAGTGTGTCTGTCCCAGGCTAGCAGAACAAAGAACTTTGCTCCAAACGCTTTTGTCTTTCTTTAATTAAATCCAGGGTAATATAACTGGTCTGGATGCCCAAAGTTGGCATGATCAACTAGTGGCTTTATGGGCTTCAATTAGTAGCTTAACAAATAGTACATATACAGCACTGTGCAAAAGTCTTAGGCGTGCAACTTCAATGTCTGTTGAGAAGCACAGGTAGATTCTTATCTACCATCAGGGAGGTTTCTCATTGGTCCCAAATTCATTCTGCAGCCTGAGAATGAGCTCAAACACCCAATCTCAGTCATACACAACTATCTTGAGCAAAGAGAAGGAATCCTGCGACAGATGGCCCCCACAGAGCCCTGATCTCAACACGATCAAGTTAGTCTGGGAGGACATGCAGAGACAGTCAAAGTCTGCAGAAGACCTGTGGCCAGTTCCTCAAAATGTTTGGAAGATCCTACCAACCTCTACCTTAACCTGCATGCGAGTTTGCATAAGAGAATTGATGGTGTTTTACAGGCAAAGGGTGGTCCCACCAAATATTGATCTGATTGAGGTTTTTTTTGTCTATTGCGCTTTTTAGAAGGTTTATTGGTTAATAATGGCATTATTTTTGGAACCATCCTCGCTTTATAGCATTTTTCCCACAGGTGCCTAAGACTTTTGCACAGTACTGTATATGTACCAAAAAAATTAGGAAAATTAGACAAAAATTGGAGAAAATAGTTGTGTGCCATTATCTGTGCTGGAGGACGTTGTAAAACGAACTAAAAACTAGTAAAGTAAATAAATCCTATATTGTTGTTTGATTTTAGCTGTTTAACAAATTGATTGCAATAATTCAAAAAATATTTTGAAACAAATTTTACAATTTTATATTTGTTATTCATGAGATACGCTGGTTTTTGTGTGTTTTCATTATTATTAAAGGTTCAGTTTTATGAGATGTTGAATAAAGACGTGTGTCAAATTAACCCCCTGTCTACCTCTTTGTTTGGCGCAACAACCGGCATTTAAATAAATCCGGTTATTTTAAAATAGTATCCACAATAAACGTGGTGACGCAGTGCAAACATGTTCAGACAAAGCGAAACAAGTTACATACCGTATCATTTTATTATGGTACACTGTACAGTATTTATTTGTAGATTTTTAAATGTATTTTGTTTTTTATTCTAGAATGGAAAAGTTTCTGATAAAAATTCGTAATAGCAAAAGTTTCCATTCAGATACTGATATATAGGTATTAATTTTCAATAGGTGTTATAGCCAAAATATGGATATATAGAGAGCTGTATATTAATGTCTTAGAGTGCTGTTTCATTAAGGTCCATTTCTGAAGAACCCCGCTAGAGAACACTTCCATGCGTTACTTTACTATTTTAATGCCACATTTCTCATATACAAATATTTGCTTTGAAAGATGTGCATTCGAATAAAATCCCTTAGGTTTTCATTGCTTTTTTGGAATGATGAGCTCTTCATCAATGCTGCTTGTTTTAAAAAGCTTTTTTGTTCATTCAGTGGTTCCAATAATACTTCAGGCCACAGTATGTGGCTAAGAACTCTTCAAATATGGCAGTTTCATCTCAGGTTGGATCTCATCACCTGCATTTTGTAAGTATAATACAAGGAATTGCTTTGTACTCTGTGTGTCTTCAGTTAGGAGATTAATACCATCAGAACTCAAAGGCTTCCCCTCACTCACCGTTAACCTTTTCCAGACCTGGTTTTACTCCTTTACCAATCTCTACCTTACGCTGTTTACCTATCCCAACCACCTACCTCATTTTGTCTGCCTTGTTCTCCATGTTACCTGTTTAGCGCACTGAGCACCATGTCTCAGGAGGAACTACATTTTGTTCTCTCTTGTACACCCAGACCTAAGGCAGAAGAACAATAAGGTGAACCCTGAAGTCGAACTCAAATCCGAATGCCTAAATTTACCAAATGTGGCCCAACTAACACATTAGCTCCCTAACTAGGTTAACCAGCAACAATGCTCCCAGTTACATCACGAGCGGCACCAATAGTTAGCTTTCAAAACTAGTTGGCCAGATGGCGGTGAGAGTGAAGTTAAAGGAAGAAGTTAGGTACAAAACATTAAAACACTGCGGATTCATGCTGAGTTTAATGAGTTTCTTTGTGACCGGTGTGCTGTCTAATGATGAACTGCCACCTGCTGACCTTCATGTCCAAGACATTCTGCCACTGTAGGCTAAAAGGAGCCAGTGTTGGATGGCGACCGAAGAGTCCTGCCTCCTCGGTGACTTTTCACTTTGCACATTATTTTTCCCCTGAGCAACAAGTCAGCTTGTTAGTTTTGAACAAGCAAATCAGATTCATCAAATGTCAGGGATGTGTGGCCACTGGGGCACGGGGGGTGGGGGTGGATTTAATGACCTGTCAACACTTGGAGGGAAGCGCTCCCAAAACCTCATACGCGCTTACATGTGGCTCACCTCAATCTTATATGTCACTCAACCAGAAACAATTGATTTCGCCGTTAATTTACACACAATTTACGCCCAGGATGGTCAGGATGCTACTGTTGACTTTTTTGGATAAACTTGTGCCCCTGCTGATGATTTGCTTTTTGAGAGTTTACACAAAGGACGAAATAGGCGTAAAATATAAATTCCAGGAGTTTAAGATTTTTCGCCCTCACGAATGACATTATTTCAAGGTTCTTTTTATTGTCTGTAGAATTTGGAAAGATGGGAGTCTGTTTTTGCAGTGACAAAACCCTTGTTATAATATTCATACGACTACTGGAGTATGCTGGATGAGAAAAGGCACGACATTAGTTGCCCATGTACAGTACTGTGCAAAAGTCTTAGGCACCTGTGGGAAAAATGCTTCAAAGCAAGGATGGTTCCAAAAATGATGCCATGAATACTTATTAATCAATAAACCTTCTAAAAAGTGCAGGAGACAAAAAAACCTCAGTCAGATCAATATTTGGTGGGACCACCCTTTGCCTGTAAAACACCATCAGTTCTCTTATGCAAACTTGCATGCAGTTTAAGGTAGAGGTAGGTAGCTTCTTCCAAACATTTTGAGGAACTGGTCACAGTTCTTCTGCAGACTTTGACTGTCTCTGCATGTCCTCCCAGACTGACTTGGTCATGTTGAGATCAGGGCTCTGTGGGGACCATACCATCTGTTGCTGAAGATAGTTGTGTATGACTGAGATTGGGTGTTTGAGGTCATTCTCAGGCTGCAGAATGAATTTGGGACCAATGAGCAACCTCCCTGATGGTACATAAGAATCTACCTGTACTTCGCAACACACATTGAAGTTGCACACCTAAGACTTTTGCACAGTGCTGTAGTTCTGCCGATTAAACCGTGCAGTAAATATTTATTTCTTAGCGTACAAATTCACGTGCAGCTGAAGTGAAAACGGCTTCAATGTGCCGAGAAGGACCGCCCTGCCCGAGCTGTACGCCTGGATCGCAAATATACATATAACTAGTAAAGAAGTTATGGAAAAGTGTGAGCAGGACACATTCGCACCCGGCACTAGGTAGACGAAAATGCTTTTCCCGGGTGTAAATTCCATTTGTTGGAAAAATAACTCAGAGGGGAGGGGGAAAAAAAATACGAGGAGAAGCAGTTGGCCGTGGTTTGTGTACGACTCACACGGACACAGGCTCTGCCACGCACATTCTTTGGAAGGTGTACAGGAAGAACCCAGGATATGAAGAATACTTTGTTCTGTGTCTGTCTTGGCAAGCATGGGATCAATCTGCCCAGAAGATGAGGATGCAACGGTGCTCGATTGTATGTTGTGTTATGGCTAAATAAATATTAGCACCCCCCGCCCCCCAGACTACTTGTTTCTCTACTGTCTTCTATTAAGTATACAAGGCCTCTTCTTGGCCTCCCCTGTGTCTCCTGCAGTCAAAATCTTTCCCAGCATCACCTCAAGCTCCAAATGTGCTGTTTCATATAAATAATTGTTTTAATCATAATGTGCCAGACTGTGTACTGTAAGTCAGTGTGAAAAACTCCTTCGCTTTTGACAAATCTGGGCACTTTAGATCGTCTGGTTTATGCTGAATTTAGAAAAGTGCAACTTTCCCCAGCCAACTTTTCAATTACGGTGCTGACCCGATGAAAGCGGCGAGCGGAGAGATGGTATGGCGTGTTCGCCGCACAAAACCATCGCTGTGGTTATTTTATGGCGCGTGGGAGGAGGACGGGGGAAACGGTGCTATTAGATCCCACTTTGCTGCCTTTGTCCTCAGCTTGATGGCTGTGAGATTTTAAAAGACGCGAACGTGGAGAAACACATTGTACCAGAGGGGACGGATGGAATATGGACTAATTATAACTTATATAAATATACGAGGGTCCTGCCTGTACTGGCGCTGCAGTCGGTCCATTTCGATGTTTCTCGGTCCTCTAATGTAAAATAAGTTTAATTACAGGGTAGCGCAAACATAGGTGACCCTGTCATATGAGACTTTTAGGCCATTTTCTTCTCACTGTTTATTATTCATGTTGGAAAACGGAAACTTTAGAGTTAGACCCCCCCCCCCCCCCCCCACAGAAGACGCTATGCAACACATAGCAGCTCTTTCAGATTTCATATGCTGTTTTATTATGTAAAGATCAGTTGTGTTTGCTTTTTTTAAACTTCTGTCCTTTCCAACTACGCAGAAAATCTTCAATTTTGTATTAAATTGTCTTTCCCCTCGTCTATAGCATAGCCTGCAGTTTTATACAAAGTGAGCTTCCGTGCACCACCTGTGAGCCAAAGCACACACACAACTCCTCTGTTATACTGTCAGTGATTTATTTAGCATTTTTATTTTTTTAAATGAAAAGGCTTGACGGCTTTAGGGAAAGTATTACTTTCCAAATCTTTTTCCTCCGGATCTGAGTGAACGCAACTGCGTTTTTCATAAACTCGTGTCAAAAATCGATAATAATGAGCACTCTTTTGTTTACGTCCTTAAAGGTTACAGAAAACCGGTGATAAGCTTTAGAGGCGGACATCAGTTTTACAGGTGAATTATAAGACAAAACTACTCAGCCGTCCCCAGGTTTATTACGCAATATAAGGAGCCGGCGCACAAGTTAGCGGAGATTTAGGGGCGTATAACTGGGCCCGGCAGCACGGCGAAGGCGCAGTAACAAAACCGAATCTGAACCACGTGTAGAGCAGCAGGCCCAACGGCGCATCGACGTACGAGCCGACGGAACGCGACTCTCAAGGTAAAGCGTGCGATTTAAATAACAGGGTCAGTTTCCACCCCGATTCCCAGGGTCCTCAGTGACGCCCAGCTGGCGCGGGTGCAGTTTTTCAGCAGTCGGTGAGGGTCTCCCATTAGTCCCTTTAGGTGGGGTGGTGTGTGATCAGCAGGGGTCACTGTTACACACTGCAGTGCAACAACAGCACAGAACATCTGTCAGCCGCCTCTCTGAATTAATGACCTCTTACTTATTTCTTGGGCCACACTTTACTCCACAGCGGCTTGAAATTCGATCCTTCTATATAGCTATATATTAATCCTGGAGCTGTTTACGTTAAGCACCCTTGGCCCTCTAAGAAAGGCCAATTCACAACATCTGATGGTGTGTAATTTGTCCGTTAAAAATTTAAAACTACATTTGCATGTAGGCTCCAGCTGTGTTTATCCTCATATATTTTAGTCCGGTTGTGAGTTATTTTAACGGTTATGTATTATGTATTATGACTGTAATATGTATGAAATTTCCTCGTCGCTGCCGGGAGGCCGCTGTGGCGTAAGTGCCCAACGCCGTTTTATCATTTTATTTTTAAAGAATCGTGAGAATTGCTGTCTTTATTTTTAAAAAGACTTCATGGAATACAAATCAAAAAAAAAAAAAAAAGGCTGTTATCCACAAAGGCCGCGCTTATCAAAGCCGATTTCCCGCTTTTCATTTTTTAATTTCACCGAATAATAGTTTTAACACTTTTGGGAAATGTATGCAAGTGAAGGAAAGCTCGGTGTGTGATTGAAATGTAAATGTTAACAAGACAGCTCTATTTGCGTTGAGCGTCGGGCTCGGGGGGGGGGGGG
>UFQX01000084.1:23702-56227 GCA_900497675.1 Arapaima gigas
GGGGGGGGGGGGGGGGGGGGGGGGACACTTTGTTGAACATTTTTTCTTGAAATTTCCATAAAGTTGTGGTCAGCCCCATTTGCTCTGCTAGGATCAGCTCGCCCCGTAGAGCCCTGTCATCCTGTGATGTGTGAATGGAAGCAAGTTTTTCGTGTTCCGCAAGACGCGATAATTGGCCCTTTCCGCCTCTGTCACCGTGCGATACGCTAAAACCATGTCGTCTCGGCAACACCAAACATAATTGGTTATCAGATCGACAGTGTTATTGACACGCCGGAGAGACGCCGTCTGGCAGGGCCTGCGTGACTATGGAGAGGGGTTACGACTATGCCAGTTTGGACTTCTCAGATTTGCATATGGCAGACTCCCGGCATCCGCACAAAAATCGGGAGGAGAAAAAAAAAACAGAACTAAAAATGTTATACTTTTTTTTGGGCGTCTTCCTTTCAGGCATCGCTGCATAACTGTCTTTTCTTCTGTTTATTCTCTCCTGTGTACTGCCTAAGCAAACGTGGCTGCGCTTTTCGACAACAAACATCAAAGGTTCGAGCGCCATCATTACGGCACAAACGCTTATTAAAGGTACCCGGAATATCGTGCCAGGTTTTCCTTTTCATCCTCGCCGAGAACATTTATCTTGGCTTCTGAATTCACGAAATAACGGCCGGCTCAAGCTGCGCGTCAAACCCCCCCATCTATCCCAAATAGATGGTAAAGAGATAAAATCTTATGGCTGCATTCATCAATACAAAAGGAAACAAAAAAAAAAATCCCCAGCGGTTATTTCTTTGTTTATCCCCTGAAATTGGTTTTTTGCTCATCGCACTTTGCTCCGGAGGTGATGTGCCTGTCATGCTTTACTTTGCAGGGATACATATATCTGTGTGTGTTTCATTTGGATGCAGTGTAGCTGGCATGGCCTGGGGATAAGCAGGCAGCTCCATGTTTAGGGAAGGAGAGGGGAAGTGATGCCGCACACCCTGGGCAACCGCTTTTTGCAAGAAAAGCCTCCAGGGGCTCGGTGCATAGAGGTCAGGTATTTCTCAGACCTCGGTTTCCTCCCTTGTTCCAAACGGAAGAATGAAAACAGACAATGATGGCGGGGGTGCTGCTGGTGGCAGACCGGCTTACAGACATCGGGCATTTCAAAAGTTTTTAACTCCGGAGATGAACAAGCAGAACTGACAAACGGATGTGGTCGTGACACGTTTCATGAGGAAAGTCCCACTGTGTGTGGAATAACGCGGAATAAACCGACAAGGACGTCTTTTTGCATAAACAGCAAATGGGTTGTTTGAAGGTAACCCTCACCTGGAATTACTGCTGCAATTATAAGTATGTTTGTAGTCATGAATTGTGAACTGTATACAGCAACTATACATACAGTACTGTGCAAAAGTCTTAGGCACCTGTGGGAAAAATGCTATAAAGCGAGGATGGTTCCAAAAATGATGCCATGAATACTTATTAATCAATAAACCTTCTAAAAAGTGCAGGAGACAAAAAAAACCTCAATCAGATCAATATTTGGTGGGACCACCCTTTGCCTGTAAAACACCATTGATTCTCTTATGCAAACTTGCAGGCAGTTTAAGGTAGAGGTTGGTAGGTTCTTCCAAACATTTGAGGAACTGGCCACAGTTCTTCTGCAGACTTTGACTGTCTCTGCATGTCCTCCCAGACTGACTCGATCATGTTGAGATCAGGGCTCTGTGGGGACCATACATGCCATCTGTTGTAGGATTCCTTCTTTTCGCTGAAGATAGTTGTGTATGACTGAGATTGGGTGTTTGAGGTCATTCTCAGGCTGCAGAATGAATTTGGGACCAATGAGAAACCTCCCTGACAGTCGATAAGAATCCACCTGTACTTCTCAACTGACACTGAAGTTGCACGCCTAAGACTTTTGCACAGTACTTTATATAGTGCATATATATAGTATTCAATAGTAACTACTGAATATATATACCTTTTTCACACAGTTTTTCCTTGTGGGTGGAAACTTTCCTCAGACTCTGCCTCCTACCAGAGCCAGAGGTCTGGGAGTTTGAGAGCGCAGTGTAGTATTTTTGCTGTTCCTAGGACTGCAGTCTTCTGGATTGAGACCCATGTCATCACACCTGAGATCTGATGAAGCTACTCTTCCATCTTACCTTGGGTCACAGCCCCGAGTGCTCCTATCTCCAATGGGACTATCTTGGTTCATTTCATGCAGCCCCTCTCATTGGGCTTGCTGCTCTCTTGGCATTTTATCAAGTCCGTGGCATCATCTCATCCATTTGCGATTGGTTCCAGTCGCCCGCTTACCACTGAACTGCCCTGCTCCCTCAACATTTAGCGCACACCTTGCTAATCTGAGCATGACTTTGTTCTGGTCACTCTCATATTAGGAGGTAGGCAGGCGTAGCTTTAGGAGCTAAATGTAATAGTGGTGGTACCAGGAATCAAGCCTCACTTTCCTCTGTGAAGATGGTGATGTTATCCATTACACTGTCAACCATACAGTACTGTGCAGAAGTCTTAGGCATGCAAGTTTAATGTGTGTTGAGAAGTACAGGTAGATTCTTATGTACCATCAGGGAGGTTTCTGGTTGGTCCCAAATTCATTGTGCAGCCTGAGAATGACCTCAAACACCCAATCTCAGTCATACACAACTATGTTCAGCAAAAAGAACATAAAAGGTCCCCACAGAGCCCTGATCTCAACACGATCAAGTCAGTCTGGGAGGACATGCAGAGACAGTCAAAGTGTGCAGAAGAACTGTGGCCAGTTCCTCAAAATGTTTGGAAGAACCTACCAACCTCTACCTTAAACTGCCTGCAAGTTTACATAAGAGAATCAATGGTGTTTTAAAGGCGAAGGGTGGTCTGTATAAATGTATAAATATACTAGCAGCATAGTTGGTAACTCCACCTTGCCTGTGTGAAACTAAGGTTTTATTCACAGTCCAGGAATAACATGACTATTGAGTAAGAGTCCTTTGTCAAGGACACCTGCCCACTCCCCAGTATGAGGGTGACAAGAAGAAAGAGAGTAATGACATCGCCTGGATTAGCAAGGTCTGCAGCAGAGGTGCAGTAAGTGGGCCATTGGTACCAGTGACAGACGGGCAAGATTGGCTAATATGGAAATAAGAAAGATCGAGAGGAACTGGAGAGAATGCAGAAGGTGAAACCCAAAGAAGTCCTACTGCTGTTAGGAACGCTCGGGGTTGTGACCCTCAGGAAAAATTGACGTGAGAAAGAAATTATTAATTAAGAAATGATGTCTAGATGGTTTAGTAAGGGCCGTTTTACTTATTCACTGAGGAATTTTGGTGTGCAAAAAAAATACAAGAAAATACAAAATTCCCTTCCCTAAGTCAGTCTACTGAAGTTTCACCTGCAAGAAGCAGAACTTGAGAGAGCAGAATAACTTTAACACAGTCAAGGACGGTGCTATCATAGATGTCTTTTGCTCATGTTTTAGAGGATAGTCGCACCCCACGCTATTGTCGGTTAGATAAAAATATTTCACAAATCTTGGTAAGCAAGAGGAATTGCTCAGTGGAAAACAAGCTTTCAAACGCTACACTTTTGACCGCATAACTCATTTACCCAGCGGCACACGCAATACTTTTATTATGGCACATACGTCAAATCTCAGTCTGTGAAACGAACTTTGGAAATTGCTGCTTGTAGAAGCCACGGGTCAGGCTTTGTCTGGGTGCCACAATCTCTGTGAAGAACATCTGACATGCACAGTTGCATAGAGAGACAGTGTGGCAGCTTGACCCGCCTGTCTAAGAGAAGGCAAATATGTAAGGTGGCCTGTATGGGACACGTGTTGACAGGGGAGAGACACGGCGAGGTGGGGATGGACACACTTAATGGGATTTCACTCTGCGTCTGTTGCATATCCTCTTGTGGGTGCGAGTGAAGTCAAGACCGCCTTTAGAACTGAACCCATGCTGCAGATTGGCGTGCTGCAAAACAAGGCCGCAGACCCTTATCACTTGGCGCTCCCCACCTTCTCCGCCGGGTGCCGCGGCAGCTGATCTAAGTAGCCGCATCTTGTGTGGCATCTAAATTACAGCGTAAGGGAAGCTAAGCAAACACAAATAATGGCCGCGTAAATACCATTTCTCCATTTCCTTCGAGGTGTTGTCGAAGAAAACACACGGGAGTGCGCTAAAGGTTACAGCCAGCCCGACAGACAAACACGAGAGCGGGACGATTTTCCACAGCAATAGTGGACCACGCAGCCGGGATTAGGCCGGGAGAGTGCTGCCGGAGAAAGAGGTACCTGCTGAAATAATAAGGGAGAAGATGGAGCTCCATAAATACATCGGCGCAATGTTTGTCTCTACAAATACAAACCCGGTCAAGTCCTTTTGTCATTTACTGAACATCTGATAATTGCCGCTATTCTGACCATGTAGTACAATTACGCTTCCAGGCGAGAGGGGCAGGAACCGCCTTGTGTTCATTAGTAGGATGACAAGTTTTTTTTTTTTTTGGTGTGTATGTCTGCCAGGATCGACATATTTTCCTCCTACTTGTTCACTGCCTATGGCACAGACCGTTATTAACCCCCCCACCCACCCACCCACCACAAATCACTGGACAATTCATCACTTACACACAGCCTGCTAACTGTTAACAAATCTCAGCATATTCCATCAATGAGCTCATTAGCCTGACAATATTGTACCTAGAATCAGGCCATTACGCGACGGTGGCTAAATACATTGTTTGATTTTTTTTTTTTTAAATTTAAATACTGAAGTCAGTAGGGAAATGACAACAGATTTTCTGGATAGTAGCTACTATGAAATATGATCGGTGATGATGGCAGCGTTTAATGGGTCAAAAGATTCCAGTCGATAAAACAAAGCAAGACAAAATAAGCCCGAAAGATGTTCTGAAATAGCAAGAGTATGAACCGAACTCTATTTTTCATCTGCCGCGAAATGCATTTTAATGGGCACCATTTCAGTATAACGTTGCCAGTAAAATACTCAATGTGCAGAGTGTGATTTGCAGACTCACATTCGAATGAATTTGCACATAAAACACGCAGTTCTTAGTCATCTTCCTGAAAGCATTTCTGAGTGATCTGATCTCCAGCCCTCTAGACATGCGGCGGCGAGATGTCCTGATGACGTGAACAGTAGGTTTTGTGGCCGAGTCGATGCTAATTTTTTTGAGACCTCGGCGAGGACGCTGTAGGGCAGCATGCTGGCAGCGGTGCCCCATCGCTCCTGGTCTGCGTGTTTGGACCTGGGTTCGTATCCGACTCGGTCTGTGCGGTTTTTGCGTGTTCTTCCCGTTTTCACACGAGTTCCCTCCCGCGCCTATTTCAGATGAACCGACACCCGTATTGTGTCAATGTGTGAGCGAATGAGTGTGTGTAATTTCCCTGCGATGGGCTCGTGTCCCGTCCAGGGTGCCCCCTCTGCATTGAGCGCTGTTCTTCTGGGATGGGCTCCGCTGTAACCCTGAATTAGGGCAAGTATTTACTGATGAATGAATGAAAGGGACATTACAAGTGTTTTGGAGTAATCTGACTGCAAATGCTGAAAGACAATACAGAAGGAGCTACTATTGTCCAGTCACTAGCGAGTCATATCCTGCACAAGCTGCATTGTGAGACAGTGACTGATCTTCTGGATGCTGCTCTGAAGACAAG
The DNA here is from genome assembly GCA_900497675.1 of Arapaima gigas. Taxonomy (NCBI): domain Eukaryota; kingdom Metazoa; phylum Chordata; class Actinopteri; order Osteoglossiformes; family Osteoglossidae; genus Arapaima; species Arapaima gigas. The sequence goes on from UFQX01000084.1 coordinate 29,374, forward strand.
TGCAGGTTGAGGTGACAAATTCGCCGTGGGCTGAGGCACAGGTGGTGCGATGAGTATCTCACTTTTGCTCAAGCTGAGTTTTTGATGGTGGTCACTCATGTAGGAAAAGATAAATGACACAGGCATACACAGATATGGAAGAAGACCTGTGTATGATGTGGAGGAGGAGAAGTACAGCTAAGTGTATCAGAGGGGTAGGGGGAAAAAAAAAACAACGTGGTACAAGATAACCGAACCAAGAGAGGTGGAATATGGAGAAAATAGTCAGTAACCTTGCATAGGTCCTTCTGTGACCCCTTCTGGGAGATATAGCTGAAGCAACTTGCTAGGTCACATAGTAGAACCTGACCAATCAGTTGAGCCATGGAGTCCAGGAGAATCTGGTGGATTACAGTATCTAACACTGCGGACAAGTTCTAAAGAATAAAGAGAGGGAGATTACGGTTGCTCTAGCATAATACACATCCTGGGAGGCTACAAGAAGGGCAGAGGGTGCCGCTCTGAAATCTGATTGGTGTTAGTCCAGGAATTCATTCTGGAAAAGAAAGTTCAGGCTGGTCAAGTACAGTGCATTCTGGGATTTTTGGAAACAAAGGTTTTTTTCTGAGGTGCAGTCAGTGCTTGAAGTGGGATGGTACTCATTGGCATGCGGTACAGACACTTATATGTTTTGCTCTGGAGAACTGGGACTTTCTCTTGTGTACCGGTACTTCTCATAAGCCCCCGGTCCTCTTTTCTTCCCCCGGCCAACCAGATTCTCTGGCTGTATGCTCTCCCAGGAAAAGCCTGCTGTAGTAGAGCGACTATCTCACAACAGCCCTCATATCGACGCGCATCAAGTTACCCTGCAAGTCGGCTCGCGTGCCGCTTTCCTGCCTAAATCTGTGTCCCTTTTAATAAGGAAAAAATATATTGTGAACATCAGCAATATCTTTCAGTACTTTTATTCTCTGCTGAAACTCAAAATTTAAACCTCGATAGTTTGCTGACACCAACCGATATGCACGCCAACGTGCCAATAAGAGCAGCACTGTACCGCCACTTATTTTTTTTCCCACTCATTTCAATTGCTGGGCAGCAAAATACGAAACTTTGCAACGCTGACCAAACACCTGTCTTGTTAACTTGATGTTATTATACCCCGGGTTACTATAATTCTCAAAGCACTTATTTCTACTACTTACCGATAAGCTAAATTTGAACTCGGCTCTGGTTAAGCATCTATTCGTTACGAAGCTAATAGGCGATATTGGAAATATTTTTATGTGACTTGTGTCGGACTTTAAAAAGGTCAATTTCACTCCCTTGAGGGCTGTGCAGCCACACAGAAAGGCGCTTGTACCGCTATTTCGGCGTACGGCTCGGACCGAAGTGGGTCGATAGTCACTTCTGGGTAAATGAAATAAAAAGACTACTTAAAAATGAAATCAAATGACTGGAGTTATGCACACATTTAAAAGAAGGATGCGTTTCTGGTTCTCTCTCTCTCTCTTTTTTTGTTTTGCCTGTATCTTCAGCGCATCTTACTGTCAGTTACTCGGGAGCTCAGGATGGCACGCTGCAGTTCCTTAAGGCCAAACTGAAATATTTAATACTCTGCTGATAAAAGTGACAGCTAACTGATTATTAACATACTGTACTCAGTTATTTTGAACTGAGAAGGGATTAAAACCCAGAGGCCAGGGGGTCGTGGGAATTTAAAATTACAACCAGACCTCGACTCGGAGAGGTTCTGATGCAACAGTCCCCTTTATGCTGAACTTAATGCCTCGGGGCAGATTCTCATCCTCTTTTCTTATTTGTCCTTTTCCCCCTTTTCCACATCCACTTCTCTAAGGTCGGGCTGTTCTGCGGAATAAGGTCAGATATCAGCAGCGGCAGATAGTGCCTGTGTCAGCTCTTCTCGGGGAAACCGTCGGCGTTTTCGCCCGGAAAGACAACAGCTAATCCAGTTAAGGTGTCAGATGTCTCAGCACGAGCTTGTTTCGAGAGTTGCGGAGACAAAAACAAACAAAGACCTTGATCTGTTAATCTCCTCAAAACATCACGTTTTGTTCTCTTTTACCGATTCGCTTTGCGGCGTTATTTTTTGCTGTGTTTTTCCATGGTGATTTACTCATGTTACAAGGCTATGCAGTGCAACAGGGCAATGGCTGGGCCAAATGGGTGCAATATCTCACACAGGCACAGTAAAAAAATGTTAAAGCATATAAACCGACAAGTAAGAAAATAAAGACAAACCTTTAAAAGCTGACTAACAGCAGGCTGAAAGCACCGGGGGTATGGAGCTCTGTGGGAGGCTGCATGCTAAGCTAACTGCTAAGCCAGCTGTCAATATGTGAGCGGTGACTTCAGAGCATTGTGTTGCTTCAGTCCTTAGAATGAATCAAACACTTCTTGTTTTAGACTTTCCTAAGTATAAATCTCAGCAATATCCATTTTCCTGACACTTAAAATCTGCCACCTTTAAACAGCGAGCATTCTGTTGACACTGGATTGTTTTCCGTCTCCCTGTTTGGAGATGATTACACATTTGAGACGAACATCACAACAAAGCATGACCACCAGACAAAGCAAGGAGGAAAACAACAAGACAAAGCGGATGGAACTTGTTCTTTTGTCACTGTGCGATGTATTTCCTCGGCTGCTTCCCCTGGGCTTCCGTTTATGTCACCAGACAGGGTCTCTGTGGAGGTGGCACGAGGATCGCTCACCGGCACTTCCTGCACAAGGCCAGTTTTGAGTGACCTTTCTCCACTGCAGACCTGTTACTGCAGGATAAAGAGAACAGCTGCTTGATGTTCAGGTTTTACTCAAGGGTCCTACAGCAGAACTTTTGTGGAGGGTCAAAGCAGCAACAAGTTCATTTCCTTATCATGACGTGAAGTCAGATTTCCTTGCTTTTTTCTTATTTTTGGACAACTAAAGCAGAGACAGGTTCTTCTTGATATGTAACGGATCAGTTTTCCAGAAAATTAGCTGGAATTTCCTCGTTCGTAAGACGAGGAGAGACTAACGGTACGTTGTTTTAATGTTTCTCATAATAACTTATTAATTACGAATATACAGGATAAGTTGACAGATGTCCTGCGCTTACACACTGGGTTGAAGCATAGAGCCCTACCCTACCCATCTAACAACCTACCCACCTACTCCCCTCCAACCCTAACACACTGTACACCCTAACACGCCACCTTGTAAGCTCTTCACCGGGGTCATCAGGTAGGCATACAGTATACAGTACTGTGCAAATGTCTTAGGCGTGTAACTTCATTGTGTGTTGAGAAGTACAAGTAGATTCTTATGTACCATCAGGGAGGTTTCTCATTGCTCCCAAATTCATTCTGCAGCCTGAGAATGACCTCAAACACCCAATCTCAGTCATACACAACTATGTTCAGCAAAAAGAACATAAAAGGTCCCCACAGAGCCCTGATCTCAACACGATCAAGTCAGTCTGGGAGGACATGCAGAGACAGTCAAAGTCTGCAGAAGAACTGTGGCCAGTTCCTCAAAATGTTTGGAAGATCCTACCAACCTCTACCTTAACTTGCATGCAAGTTTGCATAAGAGAATTGATGGTGTTTTACAGGCAAAGGGTGGTCCCACCAAATATTGATCTGACTGAGGTTTTTTTGTCTGCTGCACTTTTTAGAAGGTTTATTGATTAATAAGTATTCATGGGGTTATTTTTGGAACCATCCTCGCTTTGAAGCATTTTTCCCACAGGTGCCTAAGACTTTTGCACAGTACTGTATACAAGGTCAGCAGAAAGATTTTGAGCCTATTCACAAGCACGGGAAATAAATGATGAAATTCACTGTCGTGCAAAAATAAATCTCTTTGATCAAAGAGGAAAACAAACAGTTGCTTAGTTGACGATAAACGCTGTTATGAGTGTTGGGTCTAAATGCAAAAGAATTAACTGTATCGGCAAAATGAAACAGTAGCTAATGTGAAACTGCAGTTTTTCTTCTTAACCCACGCAAGAACGTTTAATATAGGAAATGTTAAATGATATACTTAATATATCTCTGCACACAGCTGATGTCTCAGCTCATTCTGTAAGTCCATGTCCAGAATTCAAGGTATTCATCTCAAATAATTTTGAGAAGACCGGTTTTCGTAGGTCCGTTGAATCGTAAGGGCATTTATAAGGGAGAACATATCTACGACAGGACTCAAATTGAGTGCTTTTTTTTTGCCTTAAGGAGCTGTGATTTTCTTTTTGGCGCAAATTAATTTTACAAAAAACGAATGCAGCAGCCATGTGAAGCAACTGAATATTTTCCCCGAGTACTGCCTAATTTAAAAATCTGAAGGAGAGACAGAACTTTATTCACATAGAATACCAGAGAGAAACTTGCTAAATGATCCATTAGAATGAAAATCGTTCTTGCTGTTACTAAACCTCTGACATCTATAACATATCCTGAACCCTGTTACTGTCAGTCAACTAGATCACGTTATTCTGGAACAGGCGCAATGAGTAGGTTGACACGGCCTCCTCTCTTCCTTTATTATTTGGCCATTATAAACCCATTGTAAGAACATTTTTTGCTATTTTTATTAAAATCCATAAATGGCTTTCAATAAATCAAATGCTGGGGTAAGTCCGGAGTAGTAATAAAACAATGAGGAAGTAGACTCCCTTTGTGATGGAAAGGGCACTAGGATTTAGAGCCGATAAAAAGGCACTGGAGTAGTAAAAGGAGTGATGCCAGCCAGTGCCCTGCATTGCAAATCCCTTACTGTCTCCCATTGTTTAATGGGGGTTCACGGGGTGGTCTTCAAGCCCGGCTTCTCTCCTCCTGTGCAGCACTGGTTTAGCTATGCAGCGTGTCTGCTTGTCGTCAGTTTTCCAGGCTCATAGGCTCTCTGAGCAGCACCTTTTGAAAGCTTCTCGTCAAACATCACGGCGAATGTGGGAACGGAATATTTGTCCCACAACGCAAGACTTTGCAACCATTTACCAGTCGTATGAACGGAGCAAACAAAAAGCATGTCACATTTACAAGATGCCTTTCTCCAAAGTGACATCCATTGCAATGCTGTTTATAATCCATTACCTATACGCACAGCCAAGTCATTTGTACTGCAAATTCAGGGTGAGCACCTCGCTCAAGGGTACTGCAGCAGGAGGATGGATTCGAACCTCGGTTATTCAAGAACAAAGCAGCAGCCATAGCCACTATGCCGGCTCCTGCTGCGAAGCTTGGAAGGTCACGCGGGGCGCGATTTAAATATGACACACGAGTGCGTTCCGATCCGTTTATAAAACCTGTGTTGCGTAGGGATGAAGTCACACGTGCGGCGAGATGCTGTGTCGCTTGAACGTGCAGATCTGGTTCCTTTCACCGAGTGGGTGAGAATAGGCTCTCTGTGTCGGTGTGACCGTGCAACTGCGGCGGCTCGCTCCTCATCCCGATTTCACTTTTAATTAATTCCATCTATAATTCACTTTTTGAAGTTTTGTTTCTAGCCTTAACAACCGTCCCTGCTGACTCTCCTCCTGCGGACGAGCAGGGGGCTCCAGCGAGATACTTGAAACAGTAGAAGAGATGAAAAACACATAAACAAATCATTTCCGCTCTCTGTCATAAATCACAAAAGGCACACAAGCATGTTCTTCCATGTAGTAAAACACATAAATAAAAAACGAACAGGTGAGGATTATGTTCTCGTAAATATTGCTGGGCATCGGCCGGGATAAGCCGGGCGCCTGGCTGGCTCCCGTAAATCAGCCACGACGAAGTTCGGCCGTCTTGCTCGCGGGACATTAAAGGTTGAACAAAAAAATGCGTTTCTCTACCAATCATCGCTGAATAAATTACTGAAATAACTCACAAGGACAAAATACCATCCACGGGAGTAAAGCACAAACGTAAGAAGTGCGCCCGTCAGGGACTCAAACCTGCGTCGGAACAGCCGCGTCCTGCTCGGCTACTAGGCAAAAGGAGTAGTCCGCCGGGACAAAAACCCGAGTCGCTGCCTAATGCAGCGCCAAGTTCATACCTTGTCTCCAGTTTAGATATTAATGTCATAGCAGAGTCACGCCGGCTTCATCGCGGCACACACTACTCAGCCGGAAGCTGATGGAAGACTTGTTTGCCTTGTTATAAATAAAGTTGGTGTTGGAAAGCTCTAGTGCCTTCCATCATGCTCACTATTTCCTGGAAAAAGGCTCAGGATCAGTGGGAAGGTTATTAGAAAAGCATTTTTTGTAATGGCCAGATAGAAGCAGACAGAGAAACCATTAAATGATGGAAAAATAAATTACTCTAAGAGCAGAAATTTTTACCTTTTTTTTCTGTTTTGCTGACATTCTAACAAAGAGCGTGTGACGCATTCATCCAAAGTCTTGAGTATTGCAGCTCACAGGCGTAGCGGTTTACATGATGCATCACTTTATATATTGAGAAGCGGCTCACGATGAATACTTTGCTTACCTGCGGAATCGCGCCGCCTCCGCTGGGAAATGAACTTACGGGCTTTTTATTACAGGACCACCTCGGCGGCAGTCGCAAAACGGTCCTTGTGATATGGTAATATCGGGTTGCCACCCGTATATAAAAAAGAGTTGGCAAAAGCACTGAATTCTGCTTTATTCAATATTGCGTTTTAATATACCCTCTGCATGGTGTTAACCAACCTTCAGTAGCAGAAGCATCTCCTTAAAAGTACCTCATTGACCATGACCCTGGTTGGTCAGGTTTGTGTGGATGCCCTGTGAGAGGTGTGCGGGTGCCAGTATTCCCATTAAGTCGAGACAGTCTAGACTCTTGAATCCCTGCCGAGATTCCCCGCACCCCCCCCCCGCCCCATAGCTCCCGAGTCAATGTCGGGAGGACCGGGAGAAGCGAGGCCCACTGCGACGAGGCCCGAGACCATTCGTTCGGCAACAAAGACCTTTAATTTCGTACGCTAACGCAAGCTGTTCGGGAACAAGCAAAGAAATTGCCTTTAAGGCAGAAAAAGGACTTGGGGGGGGCGGGTGGGGGACACTTTGGTAAGCCGAGCACTTCAGAGCTGTAACTAAGTGTTGTAAATAGGCAAACATGCCTTCAGAGCAAAAATAAAGCAGCCCAAACACACTTAAATATTTTCTGTTTGCGTGCAGTAATGAAGCCCCTTAATTCACATGTGGTGAATTTATGACATGTAAAAAAATAAACCCATGTCAGCGCACAGCTGCTGCCTATTTTGGCTGAAAAGCAGCCAGTGTTTACGCTTGTCGAGTCTAACGTATTGCGAACATACCGAGGGATTTTTAAAAAAAATTATTTCTTTATTTACTTACTTCCCAGACGGACGACGAGCGCTTAAAAACGTCATTAAAAAATGTCATCAACGTTATGGATTTCGGCGATACATTAACGCAGCCAAAGTACTGGTTTCCATTAGCGCGAGGAAAGTTCAGTCCAAAACTCCCTTATTAGCCCTCTCTCGAGCTGTCTCCGCCCTCTCCATCACTGCTGTGTATGTACTTCGCCTGCTGATTAAAATAACATTAGGAAATTAAATGCAAATTGCATTAAGGAGGGGAAAAAATAGATCAAGGTGCTTCCAAACTGCTGACCTGTGCTGATTTTGCCGCCACCGTCAGCACACGATAAGCAAAAAGTCAACCTAAGGTTGCGACCCACTTCTTAGGTGTCCCTCAGGGCAGTCATTCGAAAAATCCCGCTCGCGTCCTTCACTTCTTTGCACTTAAGACGGCGTTGGAGAAAAACCCGGACGTAAGTCACGTTTCTTCGTTCGTCAATCCGCCATCGATAACTGCTTATCCGGCGCAGGGTCACGGCGGTGCGGCGTTCGTGAAGCAGGATCTTCGCCGCTCCGCCACTCGGAAGCACTCGCATCGGGCAGTTTAGCGACCCGTGTAGCGGAAACACATATGTGGAGCCAGAGGAAACCCGTGCAAACGTGCAGAGAAATGTGCAAATTCCACACGGACCGAATCCGTATCCAAACACTGGGCCCGGGAAACACGAGGCACCAGCGCTACCCACTGTGCCACAGTTATTTAAAATGATATAATGAACTGATGCTGTAATAAGCTGGTGGATAAACAAGAAGAGGTGGAGAGGAACAGGTCATTTTTAGCAGCAAATTGCTACCGCTGCAATGTGCCTATTGCATTCCACAGTTTTTGGTTGAAGGCGCCCGTTCGGTAATTTTGTGCCGCATTGTGCGGAGCTTTTCACACACACTTTCTGCCCATTCAAAAAAAATCTTTGCTTCTTTTCATTTCCCAGCAATTTGGCTTGTTTGCCTCATTCGGTCCATCAGTGTAATATGTGCCCCGGGGCCCTTCAGGAGAGAAAGCGTGACGCTAGGATACAGACGGGTACTGGCACAGAATGGCAAAGCTCTGTCCAGATATGTTTGGCCCATCAAACTGCTTCCAGCGCAGCACCTAAGAAGGTCATCATGCAGGGAAATCCCAGCGGCCCAACAGCTGCCACAGGGCCAACGCTACCTGTCGTATTGCATTAACCTCAGGAATTTAATTATGACCGTGTGTATAAATGGCTTTGTGGGTAAGGGAGTGGGGTTTTTGCTTTGGCAAGTACAGGGGGTTTTGACTGAGCAGGCACTTTGGATTCTGCATAAGCTGGTGGGGTTTGTGACTATGTGTGTAGATGGGTTTGCAGGTAAATTAGATTTAGGGTTAGTGGGTGGGGGGGATTTGCGGCTGTATGGGTTCTTGGGTAAAGCAGTGGGTTTTTGAGTAAGCGGGGGGTGGGATTTTAAGCTGTAAGTGTAAATGGGAAATTGAGGAGATTTTTAGGTAAGTGGGTGGAGCCCAAGGTTATATTTGTTTGTGTCTTTGTGGGGAAGTGGGTGGGATGTAGGTAAGAGGGTGGGCTTACATCTATATATTCAGTTGGCTTTGCGAAAAAGTGAGAGGGGTTTGTGGGTAAATGGGTGGGGCTAGACACAATTTATGAGGCTTTGTAAGAAAGTGGGTAGGGTTTCTAGGTGAACATGTGAGCTTTGCACATGTGCAGTACTGTGCAAAAGTCTTAGGCACCTGTGAGAAAAATGCTATAAAGTGAGGACGGTTCCAAAAATAACGCCATGAATACTTATTAATCAATAAACCTTCTAAAAAGTGCAGTAGACAAAAAAACCTCAGTCAGATCAATATTTGGTGGGACCACCCTTTGCCTGTAAAACACCATCAGTTCTCTTATGCAAACTTGCATGCAGTTTAAGGTAGAGGTAGGTAGCTTCTTCCAAACGTTTTGAGGAACTGGCCACAGTTCTTCTGCAGACTTTGACTGTCTCTGCATGTCCTCCCAGACTGACTTGGTCATGTTGAGATCAGAGCTCTGTGGGGACCATACCATCTGTTGCTGAAGATAGTTGTGTATGACTGAGATTGGGTGTTTGAGGTCATTCTCAGGCTGCAGAATGAATTTGGGAGCAATGAGAAACCTCCCTGATGGTACATAAGAATCCACCTGTACTTCTCAACAGACATTGTAGTTGCACGCCTAAGACTTTTGCACAGTGCTGCATGTTTAGATGGGTTTGCGCACAAGCGGCTTGATTTTTGGGTGCGTGAGCAGGATTTGTGACTAGGTGCGTAAATGGGCTCGTGGGTAACGGCTGTTTGCATACGTGGGCGGGCTTCGCAGCCGCAGACGCGTTTCTGAACAAAGACGGCTTGGGCGAGCGGAGTTTACGGGAAAGTGGGCGGGGCTTGTGGACAAGATGCGTTTTTTTTTTTTTTAAGTGGGTTCGTGACTGCACGATCAAGATACGTGTTTGGCTGGGGTGGCACTCGGCAGCACTGCTTAGACCCCCCCGTCCCCCCAAGGGAGTACAAACCAGTTCTGCCTTGACCATAATTCTCATTTCTTCTGGGAGTTCGGGTGGCAACTGCTGTTTTCTCAATATTTATGCCCGTGTGCGGTCGTATGATCTGCTTCATTAAATGCTTTTAAAGATGTTAGGCCCTGTGGGCATCCTATGGTTTGTGAATTACTAAGCATAACATGATGTAGTCCAGCTCAATCGGTGTTAATTTCCGTGCTAATGAGGTTGCCCTTTCTCTCCTCTCTGTGAGGTGAAGCCCCCATGCGTTGCATATGCTCCCTAATGGCAGCAAATGAAACGCAGTGTGTCTGTGTAGGCAGAATACGGAGGAATGCTGAGCCGCCGAAATGCATCACTACTGGGAATGCCTGACACGCTCGCGATCGACTGGTTTCTCCTTGAACAGCAGCGTAAATAATTCAACAGGGAACATCAAAGTTCCAGAAGTTAGAGATTAAGATGTTTCCAAATCGTCCCTCTGATGTTAAAGTATTCCCGCCCCCCCAAATAAAACCAAAAGGTCTTTATGTGATTGTGAATGGAAGGGAAAAGCAAATTAACGTGGGAAACAGTTTTTGAATTATCGGGGGTTTGAGTTATCCAAAAAGGGGGCTTTTAGAAACTGTAGAGCAAGTGATAAGAGAAATTGCTGCATACGGTTCTCTCTCTTTCTTTTTTTTGCTTTTTTTTTTTCTTTATGACGTTCTGTCCAAGGAGGATGTTTCTGTATCGGAGCTTCAGTACTTTTTCAGCGCTTTAGGTAAGGAAGTTTCTTAGAACCTACACATTCTCCTGAAATCTTTAATCCGTGACGTTCTTCACCAGGATACAAAAAAAGCATCTGCGGTTAAAGTGAATGACTGCAGAAGAAAAAAATAACACATTTCTCATGTAAATGAAGCGTTTGCCAGGCAGCAACATAAAAGTACCAAATATTTCTAAAAATAATTAAGACAAAAAAAAAAAAAGGAAAAAACTTACAAATGAACTTGGCAGGGATCAGAGTGAAATATTGCTCTTGTTATGGGTAATTTTGAAAACATTGACACCGGCCACATAGCTGAGCTTTTTAAATCTAAACACAGGCGTATAAAATGTGAGTCTGCCCTCATTCTGTCTATTAATATTATTATATAAAACCATGGCAGGTTCTCAAAACAAACTACTTCTTTTTTCCGTTTAGACCATGCGCTCAAGCGATCGGCGTGCGCGGGGCCCTTACCTGTGGCCGGCCCGTATCTATTTATTTTCCACATGCGCTGCCCTGCTTGACTCATTGGATTACACAGATGTAATAAGCTTCCGTTCTCCTGCAATGGCCTGTGGCCCAGACTACTGATGGCCAGATTTCAATACCGCGGTACTTTAGGAGATGCCCTCTCTTTGATCGTTTCCAGCCTCAGTATAACAATTACAGCATTTAGAATTGGTACGCTTGGCTTTTTCCAAAAAATTCCATTCTCCGCTTTAATACTTTGCAACAACCCACCTTTGCGCACGACATTACAACAAATTGAATTAAGTACCGCCAGGTAATTAGAGATGCTGCACAACGTAGACGGGGCTTCACCTGGAAAAGGAATTTGTTTTTGCTAAATGTATGCCTTGCTAATCTGTCCTCATAGTAACCTCTGTTTTGTTCCAGAAGAGCCTGCAATGTATTCCTCCAAGCCCACATCTTGGCTCCCATAAATAAATGTACCGCGCATATGGCACAGCTCATACATCACTGAAAGCACTGCAGCGCTTCAGGCTCAGTAATTCTCTTCTCCAAATCCACATAATCAATGAGAAGGACTTGCTGTTCAGCAGTCTTGACGGGACCAATATCAGCAGGTATGTGACATGATTTCTGTACCGTCAGTGACCCCTTTTACTGTGAGAACTGAAACTTAACCATAAAAGTAATATGAATTTATGAGAAAGAGGGAACGGAATCAATTGCAGCGCTAGCTTAAACAACTGTGTCTTTTAAAATATGCCATCGGATATTTTTCGGTCTCTCGTGCTCTTTGATAAATACTTGGGTGAGAGATCTTCGATATTAATAAAGTACAATGATTTACAGTTCTACAAACACTACTTGACTGGAAGAAATTATAAGCGTTTTTTTTTTTTTTTTTTTACAGCCGTGTTTTTTTGGTTTAAAAAAATATGGTAATGTGGCCCTTTTTTTTTTTTTTTTGCTGCGTAGAAGTGCAACGGTCCAAATTGTGCGAGAAACTCCACACGGATATGGAAACTATCACGGCAGGTTCAGATCCCTCCTCTGAAAACGCGTTCCCTCTATTTGCTCTTGAAAAAGTCTACAACTGACCCGTCACATCCCACTCCCTGTTTTATAGACACGTCACGACTACAGACATTCAGTTGGCTTCAGTTTTGACCGCACTGCCCTACGTCCTTCAAGTTGAATTTAAACACGATGCAGCGTTTTATCATTCTGTTCTTCGCTTCTGAGGCTGGTTCAGCCAAATGAGGTGCTGCTTTTTATAGTGTACAATCTTTAGTGCCTCTCTATCGTGGCAGAGCAGGTAGCCCGGTGGTGGGAGCTGCTGCTTTCTACGCAGAGGTTCAGATCCCATCACCTACTGTCGTCCCCTTTAGCAAGTTACTTGCCCTAAATTTATAGAGTAAAATCATCCAGCTGTATAAATGGGTTAATCGTTGTAAGGAGCTTAGTATGGAAGCTTAATATTGTAAGTCACCTTGGAGAAGAGTATCACCTAAATAATTGCGTGAACATGACGTTTTTGCTAATATCCTTTGAGGAGAGTAAATAAAGGAAGGGAGCACTGTGATGTTGGCTTGGGAAAGGGCCTTCCGTCCTCATCATTTCAGGCGTGATCATGTTCTAAACATCGTGGTTTTCTCATCCCGCTCCCGTCCGTAAGGATGAAGCTACTCTTGCCTTGAAACGCTGACTGAGCCGGGCAGGGCCAGGATTGAGCGTCAAAAGTAGCTTTATGTCACGGCGATGCTGATTGTGCTTTGGGGCTTTTTTCCCCGTTACTCCTTCGAATATTACTACATAACTCAGTTTTTATCGCTGCCATCAGGGGTCAATTCCCCGGACGAACACAGCCACGTGCGAGTGTTTATTTTACGGATGGTTTTGTTGTTATAATTGTATGCGTGTCCTCGGCTACCCTGATGTGAGTCAGCTCAATGATCTGTACAAAGTGTTTAGTCAGATCTTTCAAGAACATTGGCCCTGGATTAAAGAAGACATCAATTTAAAAGCATAAGTTTGACACTGGGAACAATTTCATTTTATGGAGGGAAATTAACATGCTTATTTTTTGGGCGGGGGGGGGGGGGCATAGCAGTAGAACCAATTAGCCTTTTGTTCTTGAATAATAACCTTCTGCAGGGGGGGGGGGGGGGGGGGCATAGCAGTAGAACCAATTAGCCTTTTGTTCTTGAATAATAACCTTCTGCTGTCACCATCTGCTCCCAGTCACTTGCAGCATGTTCCAAAGTGGAGAGAACCCTGCCAAAGGCTGTGGACGCGGAGGAAGTCCAGGAAGTCCGCAGAACACACGCAGCTCTGAAGATACGGGATGCCGGGTCAGCGCCGCCGACGTTCCCGACCGCAGCACCTTGGGGAATGTCCTGATAAATGCTTTCCAGCGAGGCAAATGAAGCGATTCAAACACAGAGGATGCAATTCGAAAACTGGAGGAGTTAGAAAAACTGCAGTCAGCAAACAGTGACGTAAAAGCGTACAGCGTCGGCTGTACAATCGTAAATTTGAAATGTAGATTAAATGCGCGTTTATTTGTTTCGAGGAGAAATAGCTGTCGTCAGCATCCTCACAGAGATTCATTTCTAAATTTAGAGCTGCGCCGATGACACACCATTATGTCACTCTGCACGTATCAGTTCTTTCAAAGAGAGATTTGTTAAAAAAAATCATAATTTATTTTAAAAAAGTGCCACCTTATTTTGCTACTAGAGAGCTAGCTAAATGTCCGCAAAAATAATGTCTATGAAACCAAAGGCCTATTAAATAACAAATAATATATTTCGAAGAATATTTTGAAAATAACAACATCACGTTAAGTCCGAAATCTGTTAAATCGAGCATTTACTCGATTTGAGTTATCACTCCGTTTGTGCAACTCACTTTTGTTCCAAGATCTTCTAGGAGAAACTTAATGCTCTTCCCTCCCGTTCCAGTGGAGTCACACTGCCAGGGTCCTGCGCACCTCGGGCCAGGGGCACCCGTGGATCCAGAGGTCGAGCTACGGCAAAGCATTAAAGGATCCGCGAGGGGTCTGACGAATGCGAGGACGCGTCCTTACGGCAGGCCGGCCTCGGTAAGCACCCCCGTGTGTCATTAATGTCCAGAAGAGGTCAGATCGATACCCGAGTGCAACGACCCTCGGTGACTCTCCCGCCTCCGTGATCTCGGCCGGAGGCGGCGCGTTTGCGGAAGGTCGCGTTGCCTGGCCGCGAAGGCCATCTTCGCTCGAAACAAGGACGTTAATGAAGGAATGAGGGGGAGGCGGGGGCAACGGCGAGGCCTTTAATGATGGCTTCCGAGAGTGGCGGGATGAAGCGTGTGAGTGTGTGCCAGGCGGCCCTTTCAACCTGAAGCACCGAGGGAGGCTGTGAATTACTACCCGCAGATAATTGCAGAGAAGCTGTCAGAACCTGACCTTGATTACAAGGTGTTGGACAAGCAGAGCCATTCTATTCCCCCTGGTATATAAATACATAAGGGCGTAGAACTAAGGGGATAAAAATGTCAAGAGATAATGTTTTAAGGTCAGCGTGCTACTTTAAGTGTGTATATTGAGATATCCATGCAGGTCTGTCAATACACAAGTAAACACTTATCTGTTTCGGGCTCCCGGCAGCCTTTGACGCCATTCAAACGCTAGCGTCGCGCCGCAGGACAACAAAGACATCAGGAGCCGAATTCTTTTCGGGGTAGAAAATCACCTGTGAGACACGGCTATTCTTAAGCGGGTCGTTTTGCGCGCCGCGTTTATCGTCGGCAATTCCCGCCAGCGACGGCAATCGCGTACGATGGGTAACGGCGGTGTGTCGTGGGTAAACTTGCCGACGCGTTAAAACGGAGGCTACAATAAGACGCCGTTAAGCACAGCGCCGGAAAACAGGGAGGTTAACTAACAATGTGCGATTGACCCCCTCACGGAGGGAGAGGATTCGGTGTCTGTTTTTTGATTAATTCCCCCTTTTGTCTTCGGAATTGAATCGCCTGGCAGAATGATGAGAAGCTTTTAAATTAGAGTCACATCACCTACCGAGAAGCCAAATTGTGACTGTCAGGACCGTACCCTTGATAACAGTGGTTTTCTATAAAAAACAATTCCCCAGAGGGGTTTTTTTTTTTTTTTTGCTTTTTCTGAAATGAGTGCCTGGTCAGTAGCTGGACCATTTGCACCAAGGACGTCAATAAAGGCTTTATAGCGTGTTAAAGGCTGCTGTTTTCCCAACACTTCCAGTCCTGCTATTTCTTTTTTTTTTGTTTACTGGTATTTGCTCCAGAGGGACTTCAGCAAACACATAAGCTACAATTGATAAAGGCTGATAAAGAGGAGATGAAGATAAGCATGACGCATAATTTTGCATTTTTTTTCCTCTTGAGTCACTTGACCAAACAATGCATTACATTGCGCAAACATCTTGTTCACATAAGCTAAAAATAAAACCAGTACATAGCGAGCAGCAGCAGATAAGACCGCCAGAGCCATAACAAGCATACAAGGAACTTGTTTTGCATGCCGGCTGGTTTGTTACCTCTGGCTAGAAGACTTGCACACTCACGCCACGAAGCAGCGGATCCCCTGCCAAACCATTGGGTCGAATAACTCATTAGGCTCCTGAGTTTCCTTGGCCAAAATCGGCTAAATAAAGAACGATAATAACAGCTAATTTGAAACGTTTCACTTTAAACTGACTGATTCCCGCAAAAAATGGCTAAAACCATAATATTTTCTGATCACCCCTCATATAGTTATATATTATTATGCATTATAATTTCCTACATTTTGATCTTTTGTATGTTTCTGTCTTATTTGTCTTCCTTGTAAAATATACGTCGATGAATTACCTTATATGCATGATACTTTCCTGAATTAAAGCTTGATTTAGTCCATCCATCCATCCATATATTCATCTATCCATTATTATTAACTGCTTTCTCCTGGTCTGGGTCACAGTGGACCAGAGCCTATCTCGGAACGATTGGGCACCAGGCTATGAAACTACACCCTGGATGCGATGCCGATCCATCACACTGATGCATTTATATTTTTTGAATTCTGCCAACTAACTTAGCACAGTAAGCTTTAAATCAGGGAGAGGGAAACCCATGGGAATAAAAAGACAGACCCTGAGGCAGCACACAAAAATCTTGCCTTAGACTAATCATAGTATCATCACCCCGGTTACGCAAAGAATTTCCAACTCGGATTTACACATTAACAGACTGCGCCTCGCTTGTACATAAACACTGCTCTTTAACTCTATGGCGCACGTATCCGAGTCAGAATTAGCGCAAACGTCTAGCGGGGCAATACAGCACAATGAAGTTTGATAGAAGCGGCAAAGCTTGATTAACAAGGTTTGTCCGGGGTCTCGGGAAGCTCGACTGGCTCGTATTTTAATCTTTGCAGCGCTGGGATGCTTATGTGTAATGAGGTGGCAGCCATATTAACTTGAGAGGAAAAGAGCATCGAGCATTGCGCCCGAGGGACGGACAACCTATCGGAGTAACTGCAGTCGAGCTGGTCGGCGCCTCCGCCGAGAACTGGAGCTCAGGGGAACCTATGCCTCCACACACCCCCTGTCTTCCTGACATTCCCGCGGTCCCTCTGCAGCACAGCTCAGCTCAGGCCTCCAGCAGCTGGTTGAAACAGGCAGCTGGCCGCTGGCAGCAGGCGAACCCACCCGAACAGGACCCCATTAGCCCAGCTGCGCCCGGGTGCAAGTGATCGCAGGCGCTTTCAAAGA
Source organism: Arapaima gigas (assembly GCA_900497675.1). Taxonomy (NCBI): domain Eukaryota; kingdom Metazoa; phylum Chordata; class Actinopteri; order Osteoglossiformes; family Osteoglossidae; genus Arapaima; species Arapaima gigas. The sequence goes on from UFQX01000084.1 coordinate 46,189, forward strand.
CTCGAGGTTTGCAGGAGAAAGAGGCGAGAAGCAGAGCAGCTGCTCAGCGCTCTTTGTTGTGTTTGAACTCTCAGTTCCTTTGTGGAACCTACTGTTCGTTTTTTTGTGTGTGTGTGTGTGTGTGTGTGTGTGTGTCTTTTTTACCAGAATGGTAGCTCCTTATGATTTTGTTGCTACCTTGTTTTTTTTTCCCCAAAAAAATGGTCATAAATAACAGAAAACTGGCACTCCTGTCCACCATCTCCTACTCGCGAGCCCATACTTGCGTGCGTTACTGTACACCTTGCTATTTTTGCCATATGTCACGCTCACACGGCACCGGGAAGCAAAAAAGTCTCAAAGGACTCGGTTTGATCCTTTTACCAGCATTTCTAACACCGGAGGCATGACTGTCCTCAGGTGGCTTTTTAAAGCTGCTATAAGACTGTCAGGTTTACTCCTGGTATGGTAGAAAATTATTGCTTTTTTTGGGGGGGGGGGGAAAGTCAAAAATGGCAACATACCCTATTTATTCTAGGAGGGCAGAGGATGTAAAGTCAGTTCTGAGTTGTCCGCAAGGATTGGATTGTACGTATTTATAGAGAAGATGGTACCCAGTAGGACTGTCAGTGGAACAAACAGGGGACTCGCAATAAATGGCGCGGCGGTGAAGCAGAGCTGCAGAGCTGCGGCCCACGACTCGGGGAGCAGTATGAACGATGGCCGGTGAGACGTTTCGACTACACTGGGCCCCCGCCGTAGCCCTGCATTCATCTCCCCTTTGTTTGCTTAAAGCGAGCGATGCCACGCGAACAATCCCAGCGCTCTGCATTCCGGTGCCCTCGTCCCTTTGGGTACCATTGTCCGAAGCAGAGTTTTCTCAAACGCTTCGGGCTCTGACCGGTGCCATGTGGCTCCGTCCTCAGGCCCCAACAATCCCTCGCATAACGTAGTTCGCATTTATAAAGTATTGTCCTGTCCTTGACCACAAATAGTTTGCTCAGATTAATGTGGCGCCCAGTGGACCTCGTCCAGGGCAAATAAAAACAATAGCAGCAACCTGTGATTTATCTCAGGGAGAGAGAGAGAGAGAAAAAATGTCTTCCACTGCTCTGGGACCACGGACATACGTGTAGCGGCTAGATTTATCCTTGACATTGAGGCGTACGGTGTGCCGAGGGTGGGGTATGTTATATTTATGATTAAAAACACGATGTAAGTAAACAACTGTCAAACTTTGCGGCACTTTTTTAGCTGGAGTGGCTGTGTCCTGCTCAGCGAATTGCGTGATCTTTGACACGGACCGTGTTGCTGTTACGTGGCCGCCGTTCATCTTCTGGAAACAGATGTGTTTTCCAGAGACGCACAGCAAAATGCCGACTGTGCTTTATTCTCCACATCCAATGCGTGGAACTCATCGGCGAGCGGCTCATCCTGGGACTGTTTGTTCGCACTAAATATCATCTCGAGGCGAATCATCTTTTGCGTTTACCCTGCTGCTGGACATGGTTTTAATTTAACAGGTGAAAATTAAAATTTACCCATGTGTACTCTAAAAAGCCGAGGTTTCCGCTTCGCAGATCTGCAGTCTTGTTCCGAATTGCTGCTAAATCAACTAAATTTACTGACCTCACTGACCTCATAATAATCTCCTAGTTACACCCTCTCGTGCATATATGCTTGCCGATTTATTTCTTTATTCATTCTCTCAGTAACCTTCTAATTCACCTACTTTTTGTCATTGCGTGTGTGTATGTGTAATGTGTACATGCATAATGTTTTTTTTTTGAGTTATACATCTGCAACCAAGAGAACTATCCTGTGGGACAAGTGAAATTTCATTTGTTTGTTCACTCATGTTCTACACCTCTAAAACTCGGTTGCATACCTGGAACTGCAGGTTATATGGTTTATTTGATGTTTCCTGGGAGGATGGATCGGATGTTCGATTCTTGCATTGTAATGCGGTCGTCTTGCTTTAATACTGACTTCATTTCCGAGACTGAGATCCTTCACCTCCCAGTTGGTCCAACCACCTGCCAGGAAGATTGGACAATTTTGTAAGAAACTGGACAGTCTGCCAATTTCATCTGCTTCGTTGGTCAAGAGTCTGGGAATAACAGTCGACTCAAGTCTCTGTTTCTCCCGGCACGTCGGAACTATAACCTGACCCTGCAGATTCCTTCTGCATAACATTGACAGGATCCACCCATGACTCTCAACACCCTCCACGCAATTTGGTTACGGCTTGAAAGACGGTCAAATGATCTACACCCCAGTACCTGTATTGCCTGATCTCGCCATAAACTCCGACAGCACCGCTGTGCCTTTCACCTTTGGCTGTTTGGTTGACCCTCCCATGACCAGTATAAAATCAGAATGCCAGTAGGCTCTCGGTTTTGATTCGATGTGGTGGAATGAGCTCCCTCTCCTCTTCACATTTACTAAATCGCATCCAGCATTCTAGAAGGGTCTCAGAACCCATCTCTTTCAAAACTACTCATCATCTCCAGGCAGCTCCATAAATTTACATCACAACATCTTTCATAACAATCTTTGTATTCACTATCAGATTCAATTCTATAGGCAGAAACTCGTGTAATATGACCAAAAACAATGGCGTCAAACACATTATCTGTGCTTTGACAGTCAGGAGTCTAAATGCAAAGCTCCTCAATTGTAACATTCATTTTTTTTCTGTACTCAGAGCTGTACCTTGCTTTGGAGAAAAGTGCCCAATAAATGAAAAAAAATGTAAATTCAAATACAGCCATCTACTAATCTGCATAATAAGCCACCCCCCAATGCCCACATGTCGACGTATACGCGACCAGTCAGACGTGAACCTTGCTGACTCCAGCCGTTTACTCCACTGTTACCTCTACTGTGTGCAAATGTGTTTATATTCTATTATGATAAGTCTCCGACTCCCCTATCTCCGCTCCCGATGTTTGCCGTAAATCTTTGTTGTCTCTAAGCAGTCAAACCACGTGACTTAGGAAGAGATGTAAGTACAAATTAAATTTGCCTTGAGTGATATGTGCTGCCTTTTTCTCCAGAAGGGCTCTGGATTAACGCTTAATCTCGGCACTCCTATGTTGCACTCTCCTTCAAGGCTGCTTGGGAGTTTGCGTTGTTATCTCTCGGATAGTCTGAGCAACAGGATGGAATTTTGCAATGTTACAAAGCACCTGTACTGCAAGGCTCTGCTAAACAACGATATGTAAACCATAAATCTGGAATTCCATTCTTAGAAAAGAGACATTTTGTGCTTACTGAGTGATTCAGGGCAGCGTTGGTGCCATACATCTCCTTTAACCTTAGCTTTGGAGATGGGTTCATATCTGGCTCAGGGTTGGAGGATTTTTCACCATATCTTCCTTGTGTTTGGGTGGGCTTTCTCGTGGCGCTCTGATTTCCTCCCACAGTCCAAAATCACATTTTAGGTGACACTTGTTTCATGTTTCATCATGACCCTGTACTGCACAAACATTTATTGATAATAGATATATGGATGCATTGGATGATCTACGGCCAAATTTCATCTATTGTTATGTCATTATGTTAATTTACTGAACAATGTAATCTTTGTGCTTAACAAAAGACGTTTGCAAGTATGCACACTTTCCCATTATTTGTGTATTTTAAGTTTCCTTATTAATGAGTCTAATCTTCTCTGTTTTTCATGTATGAAATTTGTTTTTCAGTTTGATTCAATGTCAGTTTAATACTTTACTGCTGTACAGCGCTCTTCTGAACAGAATGACACAGAGCAAAGGTCCAAGGGACGAAGGGCAGGCAGGGAATGACACGACATGGATTATCCACTGTTAGGCCATGCCGAAAGTTAGCTGTGTAAACCATCTGACAACTGAAGAGAGGAAAAAAAAACAAAAAAACTCCCGACAGCAACAAGGAGATCGGGGGGTTAAACCTCAGGGGGGTCCAAGTACCAGTGCCATTCTCTTGTGATGATATGTGTGGACAGGTCCAGTTTGTCCATCATTTCTGACATGTTTGGTCACAGCAGGCAGTCGGAGCTCCAAGCCTCAGAACCCAGTGGGTGGTGTGGCAGCGTGGAGTTCTGTCGTGCCAGCGTGTTGTTTTTACGCGAGTGCTTAGTAACAGCAAACGTAACATTAATTTTATACTTTGTACTCCATTACAAGATCTCCAGATCATGTTAGTGGAATACTTTCAGCACAGCCTATAGCGCAATTGTGCGCACATCAACACCGAGACCCCGAGGACGCCCTTTTTAATGAATCGCTGCATTTATCTTCTCTGGCCCGAAGGTGTTCCAGCTTTACTGTGAATCATCTAGACAGATTATCAGTGGCTGGAAGGTGGGAACCTATCTTTAATTGGTTAAGAAAAGAAACCCATAAAAGCAATTAATCTTAAGAGAATTGAACTGAGTGCATTGATTTGCTAGATTTAACAATGATACGGGTCCTCTTTGCGCATGCATCATCGTCATGTTCTTGTTTTGAAAACAATTGTGTTTTTATTTATTTATTTTTTTAAAAAAAAAAAAACAGCTCACTTTATTCGTAGATGGAAAGCACCTCCTTCTGAACGTGATTCTACAGAACTAATGTCACAGTTACCTAAAAAAGGGTAGAAAATATAGCGTCTTGATTCCGAGCCTGATTTGTTGGGCGTTCCCAAGTGCATTTTCAACGCAGCGATGCGCTGTATCGCTTTCCGTGAAGATGTGACCCAAAACTGGATCGAAAGGTTAGATCAGCAGTTTGGCACCGTGCTTGTATACTGAGAGTGCAGAAGGAAGGAAAAAAAAACATTAAGGAACACTTGAGAGTTGATAAGGAAATTTGGGCGCAAAGTATTACATTTCCCCGACCCTCGGCAAAAACCTGTCCATCACAAGCCTCCGCAGTTCTGCGCGAACTGCTCATGGCAGCCCACCACCAGCCCATCACCTCCTACCATTGATCAAAGACGTCCCAGTGGGGGGTGAGATCATCACCAGCACATCCCCTACAGTCCCCACCAGAATCTAATATGTCTAACCACTGAAGTGATGTTTATGTGTTTGTGCTTTTACACAATGACTCGATCCAGGGGTAATTGAGATTTTCTTATGGGGGAAACATGTTGGTGTGGCATCCACAAATCTATCGTGCTTCTCAACGCTCATGGTGCTCAAGGGATACTTTCTGTCCTCAAGGCATAAATCCTCTGCAATAAAATGAGCGGCTGGCTTTTCACGTTGTTGTCCGAGACCAAAGGATGTTTGACTGATCTATGCACGCGTCCTTGGGTCTATCAGCACATCGATGTGCACATTAACCTGCCTATAATGTTTAAACGCCTTCTGTTTTACCGTGTAAATACTGCCCAGGTGGGGGCATAAATCAAGAATGGAACATAAGAAAAGTCCCTCTTCGCGATGGCAACATTCCCACCGACAGGTCCGCTGGCGAAACTGGGATATTGTTTGGCAGAGGAACTACGCTGCGGAATACATTAACGTGTGGCTTTTCTCTCATTTACTTTCATAATTCTTCCCAGGCTTTATGCCCTCTGTCCTTAGAAGCAAATTGTAATTATTGAGCTACCTGCGATTATACATTTTGCTTTTTATTACCACTTATAAAAGAAGTGTTTAACCAAGCTCAAGAGAGTGTAAAGTGGCTCAATTTGTAACACGGTGGGACACCGTTCATTTACATTTCGCGGACGCTTAACGTATTTGACACTCTTTCGGCGTGGTGCCGCAATTGCACTCGTACTTGGGCTACCTGCGAGGGGTTGGATGGACCGTGCCGATCCGTCGACGGGAACCTGCCGCCGAAGCCGTCCTCGCCACGCCGAGCTTGCGGTGACAAAACGGACCCCACATTGTTCAGTTATCCGAACCCTCTGGTGCCGGAGCAGACGTCGTGATCATTATGCGATTAGACAATTTGCATTTAATTTCCTCCAGTCTATTTGACCTATTTTTGTCATTTAGATGATGCACACATTAAAAACTGATTACACAATTCAATATGCAACCCCCCCACCCCTGTTTACAGGATTAGTTTTCACCCCTCGGGGTCCTGGCGGAGCACGACTCTGGCTGCAGGAGCAGTGAATACCGTCGTCTCGGAGTCAACTCGGGCCTTTTTACCGTTCCCCTTTTGTCCCACGGAAAGGCTTGAAATAACCTGACCCATTACTGCCTGATGAATGGGCTTTACAGTCTATTCCAAAACGTGTATGTTTTAGGTCAATGAGGGTCTGGGGTGCCGCTGGGTCTGGCCGTAATGACTCATCCCGATGAGCCCTGCGCTCCGATAGGAGAACAAATCAGCATTCGCTGCAAATGTGTCGCACATCTGACTGATTCAGCATGATTAGGGAGCACAGATTCATCTTAGCTCCACCAGACCTATTTCTTGTGCCCTCGGAAGAGAAATGAAACACAGGGGGCTTACTGCAGATCAAGCCGCCGACTAGATTAGATATTCGCTTTTTTTTAATTGCCTCGAGACGCACGAGAAGGTCTTCTTGGTTCTCAGGGTCAAGAGGTGCTGGTAAGTCGCAGGAAGGCCTGGACAATTACCTCGGGACTGCCCGCACGTATTCATTTATGGCGGCGTGATTGAATATATTAGCGTGTGTGTAAAATGAGGCCAGGAAGGGAACGGAGTCACGGGGTTATGTTTTATCGGAATCTGGAATAATGTCCGTGTAACAGCGTAAGGGAGGTGTGCACAGGCTAGCTATCGGAGGTTTCTTACTATTTTTTTGACGTATTTAAAAAAAAAAAATTACCTTCGCCGAACTTCAACAAAGTATTGACCTAGTTTATATCTGTTAGTCCTGGAATGAATGAGAAAATCTATAAATTTGTGGCGAGCCGAAGAAGTGTTGTCGTGGTTGTTGTTGTCGTCGAAATGCAATATTTCCTCATCCTTTCAAGTCTACCTAAAAACCTTGTTCTTTTCATTTCAGGGGGACACTGTGATCTGTCTCAATCTCAAATGCCTGCCTCGGATAGCTTTTTCATTTTACTCAGAGTGGTGAACCAGCACACAGGCAAGAATTAAACTGAAATGAATTAAGAAAAAGTAAAACAAAGTGCATCCAAAAAAAAAAAAAAAAAAAATTAGACGCAAAACTTTTTGTCCCTGGGAGAGATACACATTTAACAAGCGGGTTTACAGGTAAGTTCCATACATTTAAGTCAAGCTAAAAGCAGTGACTATTTGGTGACTGTACTGGACAAGGCTGTCAGAAAGCAATGTGAAGGTCCTAGGTTTGAATCCCTGCTCCTGCCGTGCTTCCCTTCACCAAGCTACTTGCTACTGTGAATTGGCAGAGTAGAAAACACCCATCTGCGTAAATCGTGGCCAGTAACTCAGTGTACAAACAATGTTGGAAGTCACCTTGGATAAAAGGTGGCAGCCATGTAGAGCTTAAAATAACAATGTTTTTTGTCTCTGGATGACCTTAGATGTGCATACAGATGCAACATGGACTGTTAGTCATCATACCACCAAGAGGGAGGCCCGGTGACATATTACTACATATGGTGCCAAATTCCCCCCTTTCCATTTTGTCTACTTTTGGAATGCACTGCTCTGTCAATCCGCCAGGAGGCACAGAGATATTATCTGACTGTTTCATCATATGAAACACAGTTGTTTGATAATTAAAATCTTGTGCTTACACTGTGTTAACATTTGTCTTACGCTGTAGGAATAGTCACAACATAATTATTTTAAAATGTCATCCAAAACACTTGAATCTCTGAATCATCACTTGTCCATTAAGAAAAATAACTTGTTTCAGAAAAAAAAAGTGACTGTAAATACAGATGATCTGTTGGCTTTTGCAGGTGGAACCAACTTAAAAGTGATTTGTTTATGCATTGTTGAACAGTTACCCGGAGACGTATTGTACGTTGCTAAAAAAATGTTTAAGCGGATATCCTTTCATTTAAACATGGAGCGGTGAGGTCGCTCAACTCTAAAGAGTGCAAGAACAGGGGAAAAAATGGGGTTTTCTGCATTCTGACACCATGTAATTTTATACCTAAGGACAGATTGTAAGACATTACTGAAGTATTCCTAATGGCTAAGCCTTTGGTTTCATTACTTTGACTTGTCTCAGCTATTTCTGACACTACTGTAGTAAATTCTTCCCTGTACCTGGCACGCACGGTGTAGGCTGCAGGTTGGCAGGTTGGTGGCAGGGAGATTTGTCCCAGAGGAGCTGGGCTGCGAGACAGGCGTTCTTCAGGAAGAGGTGGGTTTCTTGGAGATGGTCTTTTCTGAGAAACTTGCCAAAACACTGAGGAGCACCACCTACGAAAAATAAATCAAACAGCTTTGAATCATTTCTTCACTTTGAAAAACTTTTGCACTTTTGCACTTTTCGTTTTTTATTTATTTTTTGACATAATCCTGCTGTTTTCTCACCAGTTCTTTTTTATTGATTTAGAACATCTCTCCAGCATGTTTTCCATAAAGACAAACTGTGTAGAAATGAAACATTTCAAAGACAGAATTAGAGCTCATATAGTGCCTTAAGTAAGAAACAACTTTAAGAAGCTTCTCTGAGTGTTTCCTTGGCCTACATTTTCATGTTTCTGAGTTCTGGAAGCCATATACACCATCTATTTCTAAGTAGTGTCCTGGTCCTGTGGGTAACCCAGGTAAAAGAGCATCGAATGCAACATACTGCAGTCCCTTAGGGGCCATACAGGGGATTTTAAGCAAAGGAACATCACGTCTTATTTGAAAACCAGGTCCTGCATCTCTGTCTCTAAAATTTATCTGGCACTTAGTGAAAGTGTCTGCTATTCCTGCCATTACATAGAGCGCATTCCAAGGACAAGTCATTTCTCAGGCAGTATCTAGAGTAAAACTCAAGCCTCTCCTCTAGACAGACAATGACTCTAAGTGACAAGAAACACTAAAGGGATGTCAAGAATGAGGACAAACAGGAAAAGAGTGAAAGACATCCGGAGACATTTTGCCTCTGTAGGAATCCTTGGTGCTGTGAGTATTGAGCAGGTTTACAAAGGAAAAAATGAAAACAAGAAGTCAGACTTGATGAAGCACTTAAATGGATGAACATGGAAAAACACAGATCAAGCAAACACAAATCTAAACATCTACCCCAAGTGCACGGCCGGAGTGGGCATTTTGGAATAAGGTGTAGAGCTTCATCTGAGCATCAGCACAGCTTTGGACATGTCATTATGAAGGAACAAGCTGCACCTGATATAAACAACCAGCTTGGATCAAGACACTGTTTCTTTCAGTACAACGGTCCAAACACTTTGCAGTGAGAGGCTGGAGGACCCAGGGTGAAAAAGCCGGCAGAAACACTCAAACATGTCATCTGGCCAGCAGGAGCCAGGACCAAAGACGAAGTTGACTCATCAGTCAGGAGGTTGTAGGACGACAAGTTAAGATGTGCTACAAATATGACACACGGCTAAGTAATTGTGGACCGTACTGTGGTTTGCGGAGACGTGAACATTTTCCCCTAAACACTTTCACTCTTGGATTTCCAGAAAAGAACCAGCTCACTCCCCTCCTGGTATGTTCATTGCTTTGGGTCTTACAAATATGCTAGGAGGAAAGTGCACTGCAGTGATTATGTTTCTGGGATTGAACTCATGTTTGACTGTTTATAAAAAGCAATCAGCTTTTTCTTGGCGCTGAATATAGCATTTTTACTGGGAATGAACAAAATTACTCTGAACAAAATAACAAAAAGATCCTTTGTAAACACGTTTTGTTATTCTTCAGACAGAGCAGGCTGAAAGACAGCAGCACGGGACTTTTGTGTATCCCAACAATATCAAATGTATGCAAAATATGCAGAAAACTATGAATGTGTCGACTTCTGTGCGAATCCCACACCTTGGGTGTTTATAATCTCAAGGGAATAGTGCATCATTTGAAACCTGAATTAAATAAAAATTAAATAAACGCCTTAAAATCATGTTGGGCGCAACCTACAAAAAAAACCACAAATTGTTTTTTTTTTTTTTTTTTTTTTTTTTAAAAACTCCCCAAAAATTTTTTTGTTTTTT
>UFQX01000084.1:64666-102691 GCA_900497675.1 Arapaima gigas
TGGGGGGGGGGGGGGGGGGGGGCATTTATAGCTTGCTTTAAATTAAACAGGCCTGAAATATGTTTATAGATTAGCAGAGTTCGAATTAAAGATCAAGCCAAGTTTCTGGATGCACTGGATGAACTGTACCTTCAAGTTCCTGTTCTGATATTTCAAGCAGCCATTTAGTACCGTAATTCCTCGGCAACTGAATCTAACTAGTCTGAAAATGCATCGGATGCTGAATTTTTAAAATCCCGAGCGCTTGTTTTCCATTATTTTGAATGGGGGAAAAAAAATAAATAATGCCCTTCTTGCTCGTTGGACCAATGTAAAACCTACATAACTATCAACCCATGACTCCAGCATGATAAACACTGTAAACACCAGCTATCTAACTAGAAAAAAACTTAATGTTGTCATTCATTTGCATATTAATATCACGTGGTGCAGTGTGTGCAGTACAGCACATCTCACACGTTGGTCACTGCGTTACACACGGGAGATGAGAGGGCGCGCGCAGCCTGAGTTCACTGTTATGAGATGAACAAAGGGAATAAGAAACGTGCCTGTCTGAAGCAACAACTTGCATTTTAAAAAATAGGTTTATTTAGACAAAAAAAATGGAATCCGCAATAAATGTGGTGACACGACACAAACATGTTCAGACAAAGCAAAACAGTTGGAAATGGCTGACAAAACCTCTGTCTTCGATAAATTAGTAACAACAATAGAGATTATTACAACACATTATGGATAAGCTTCGGATTAAAAATTTGTTATAATAAAACTTTCCTTTGGGATTTCAATACATAAGTATTAATTTTGACGATCCGTTATAGCCAAAATTGACATGGAGAATTATTGCAGATACCAAGGAATTGCCTTGTTTTGTTTCATCTCTGCAATTTAGCATTTTGAGTCTCCTTTGGTTTTATTTATATACTCATTTTGAAGACGAGATTTTTTTCTGTCGTCAGAAGAAGTTCCAGTGTCTTTCTGCTTCTTCGACTGCCGCTCGGCTCGGCGCCCTTTCACCTGCCTCTCTCCAGCTGTCCGCACTGGTTAACGTTGACCTTACTCTACCTTCTTCTACTTTATCCTCTCTAGGCCTCAGGTTGTGCTGGAGAGGTATGATACAACACACTGCAATAGCGCTAGTGCACGCAACGCCTCATCACATCACAAAAACCCAGTCAGTTTTTATATATGAGAAAGTGAAAGCTGTAACTCACCATTGATACTAAAGAAACATGTCAGATACAAAAAAAACCCTGTTTGGTTGCCAGGCACTAGTAACCGAAAACTAACCATAACTTCATTCGCTTATTCGTCCACCCACCCACTGCCAATAACCACTTGTCAAATGCAGGATCACGGTCGTCTGGAGCCCATCCCAGAGCCATAATGTTCGAGGCGCGTGCAACCTCTACGGGTGCCAGTCCACCGCAGAAGGATTAATATTTATTATATTTCAAGATATCGGTGTGTTATATTCATAGCTACGTTCACATTTTGCCTGTTATAAAGCACTGCGATAACCCAGGCAGCTCTGCAGTTCTTTCTTAGACGAAAACTTTGATCAATATCTACATGTGGTCAATATAGAGTCACAAATCCAACACTGTGCGGTTATCTCAATGAGGAATAATGGGTGGCCAAATGCGTCCACCACCTCTGCCATGTCCCATTTTAAGTATGATCTAGAATACAGGGACGGATCCATTTTTTTCTACGGAGCTGCCATCCCGGAGAGACAGTGACTAATGTATTTCATTTCATCCTTTGCTTTTTTTACTTCTTTTTTTCCCCCTGCAAACATTTGGTAGGGCTTGCGTTTAATTTGTCCAGACAGCATGCAAGTGACACTCAGATGCTGTTCTGCCATTTGCTTGCAGCACAGCCCGATTTGTCCTAAATTCATATGCCAATAATTTGTTATAACTACGTTTTGGCAGAACAGGCTCACCACCACTCAGTCTTCGCATGTGGTCAAACATTTTTCGCCATTTAGGTCTTTCAAGCTAAATTAGAAAATGAACAGTAATGTAGTTCTCTGTCCAGGACTAAATCACCACCACCGAGACGGTGCTGGACAAACCAGTTGATACCCATGTACAACGTGAACATGAAGTTATTGTTTCGAGGATGGCAAAACAATTGCGGAGTGAGTGTGCTGTTGTGAAGGACGAGTTCTCATTCCTCGCTGTTGGTAAGATTAATCGATTATATTTTGTCAAAGAAAGCAGCGATCCGAAATTGATGCATCTGTTACATTTCTCACACCAAATGGGATGTGGAAACATTAAAATGAAAAAAAAAAGACAGCTAACGGTGAGTAACACAAGTCTTATTAATTTAAGCAGCAACAGCTACTTAAAATATGACTGCAAAGCCACATAAATCCTTCGGCTGTTCATCAATCTCTACCTCCTACTTTTGTCAGGTAAAGAACATTTTATCTCATTAAATTCCAGAGAGTTCAACAATACTCAGGAACTTAATATCAACATAAATTATATTTGAAGAGGGAGAACAACACCAAGGTCATGGTTATTTTTACACATTTACTGTAGAATTTTAAACAGCTGCGCAAACGATAGTGCTCTGTGGTCTCAAGTTGTTAAAACATTTACATTGTACAGTTATTATACAGAACCATAATATCGTAGCTATGGCTGGTTTGCGTCGAATCAGCTAGATCTGCTTTGACCTTAAGCTCCAGTGAAGCTCACAGAAGGACCAGAGAAACAGAAATAAGATCACAGATTGTTACAGAGGTTATTGGGCAGGTAACAGGAATTTTAAAAACCAAAATTGTGAGTTGGCAACAATGTGATGTCTGTTGTTGTCACTCTGAAACAGTTAAGGATAAACCTGGACCCCCTCTTTTTTACGCACATGGTGTAACGCTTGTACTGTAGATGTGTTACTCACCCAACAGCATTTTTACTTTCAGGTCAACAGTAAACCTACTGTATCTGATGCACACAATGTGTGCTCACATTTTTGTCAAAATTCTATTTCGTACCTTTCATCCATTTTGTAAATTAATACCTATATTAATTTATGTCTTTATGGATTTTGTCAGGTTGTTACTTTGTTTGGGCTTTGATCCTCCAAGGACTTGCCAGTTATTATATGACAGCACGTCTGCCAGTGGTGGGTGTGTAACACTGGTCGACACCAGTCGGTGTAAAAACCATAGAAGAAGAAGCTTTCCCTCAGTTTGAGAGGAAATCTGAAACCTGAAGCCATTTTGTATCTCATCTTTAAAACCTCTTTTAACAGGTTGGTAATTGACTATAAAAGTGTATCATTTGCTTTCAGATAATTTTATAATGACTCTAATAAATGTGTTAGTAAAGTTTGTGATATTCCTGGCTTATAAACAAAGTTTGTTTTGTAAGTACCTGCAAATTTTCAGTGTGACAGTCAAAGGAACAATGATTCAGCAAACACGTTCTGTTTGGAAACTGTAATGAACTGTCCTGTCAGCATTTAATCATTAATATTTAGCGTTATTTCAATTTTGTTTCATATTAAATGGTCAAGCCTGGTTAAACGCCTCAGTGAACCATAAAACTACTTCCAGGTCCACAACAAACCTATTTATGTAGCTCCTGTTCCCCAGTGCACATGCTCAGTTGTAACTGAATGGGAGACAACATTTCTAGGAAAGTTTACATTAGATTGGGTTAACTATTGTACTTAACAATAATGACAAACTGTAATTTCAAATTTAATCATTCTGATAAGTGAAATTACTGAATATTTCATCATAAATACACTCACCAGCCGCTTTATTAGGTACAAATGTTCAGTAGGCCCCTGTTTTGACTCCAAAACAACATGGAATCAGCAGACTGCTGGGCTTGTTTCTGTAGGATTCTTTGTCCATGACAGCTTCCCATCTTTGCTGTTTTTGTAGATTTTTTTTCAAGGCACATTTATTCTGTGGACATCACACTCCACCTCATCCCAGAGATGCTCTTTTTTTGCTTGAGATGTGGGACACTTCAGCATACAGTTGTCAAGTAAGGCCACGGTCATGTTTGTGGAAATGTAGTGTGTAGAAATTTCACAAGGTTGACTGTGTCTGAAATGCTGGAACCAGAGCGACTGGCACCAATGATCAAGCTGTGTTCAATGTTACTCAGACTTCATGTCTTGGCCACTCTAGTGGTCATTTATACAGTAACTGGGCCTCTAGACCTTGTCTGTGTGCTTCATACACACCACAACCATGTCCAGCACCACTGTTCAGCTGTGAGCATAAACAGTCATCTTTACTTAAAATTGGGCAGTGCGTATAAATATTTATTGTGTTGACACCTGCATTATGGCAATATCCCCTGGGTATAAAATGGTTCAGACCTTTCTCTTAAAAGTAGAAAGGAGGAAATGTAAAAGATTAGTTTTTTGTGAGAAGCTGCAGTGTAGCTGCATAGTAATGGAGTTATATGGCTGTTAATGTAGAGTATGGAAAATCTGAAAATAACACATTTACTTTTAGTTTTTCCCCTTCTTAATTTGGGGATCTTAATAAATACTGTGAAGTGGACCAGGACTCAGCGACACACGGTATTGGCGCGTCTGTGTTTTGCTCTTTGGAGAACCAAGACTTTTCCTTGTGTATGACAAGTCCTCCTAACATCTCAGTGCTGTTCTCTGTCCCCTGCCTGACCAGATTCTCCATCTGAGCTGCTCTCCCAGCAAGATGCTATTGTAGTACATGGTCATTATCCATAACAGCCTCAGCTATGTTCCATTAACCAGGGTGCACTAAGTTATGCTGTAATGCTTGATACCACGATTCGCATTAAAACTTGTCAATAAGGGGAGCAAACTGAAGTTTACATAGGATGTGGAAAATTATAGCACAGAACAAAAGAACAAAGGACTGCAGCAGGTTTTGAACCCGGTGCTGTTAGTCAGAGGAGAGACCTGAGCTGTGAAGCCATGGGGAACAGTCAGGATTCTGGCACTATACCGTAACAGAGAAGTGCTCCTGAAGGTAATGGGCAGCTGACAGCGAGATGACAGAGGGGTGACAGCAGGACAGTCTGCAGCACTGTGACATTTTATAGGCAAACTTCTCCTTCCTGCTCTCTGCTCTGCCCATAAGACAAGCTTAATAAGTACATTGTGCTTAACTTGACATTGTTTGAGATTCCCTGCAACCTTGCCAAGTAAATTGTTTCATAATTAAGGGTCTCTGCATGGAAAAGGCGCTTCCATCTATTTTTCTTTCTTCCTTTAATACCTTTGGGAGCACCAAGGAAAGCAGCTCTCTGTGAATAAAGTGATGTAGATGGGTTTTATGGTGGCACTAAGTCTTGCAGATAAGCAGGGGCGCGAACGCGTGAGGCCTTGTGTCAGAGGAAGCGCCGTGAAATAAGCGAAGCGCTTGATAGGTAGCCGCCGAAGTTCACACAAGAGCGCCGTAATAATGGTCAGTCCTGGGAACTGTGTTCTGAGGAAGGGTTTACAACCTGCAGTTAGACGGTGGCTGGTAAGTTTATATTTATGGTTTAGGAGAAAAAGACGTAAAGCCTGGTGGAATAGCATGTGTTATTTTTTGCATTAAATATCCTCTCTCTCGCTCACTCATTTCCGTTGACCGCTTGTTCAGCTCGGGAACACCGCGTTTTGGAGCCCAGTTTGGAATCGCTGGGTGCAACACAAGGAGGGACACGACTAGGATGCGACCTCAGTCTACTGCAGCGTGCCCCCACACGTTCACTCACACCGACGCACAACGTGGGCAGTTTACACTGACCAGCTCACCTGAAACCTGTGTCTTTGGACTGTGAGAGAAAACCAGAGCAGCTGGATTAAACCCGCACAAACAGGAGGAGAACAACCGCATACGCCGATATATGTGGAATATGATCAGAGTCCACACACACTCACAAACACAAACACCCCCCCCCCACCCCCCAGAGAGAACTGAATATTCAACTCCACTGCATCAAAAGCTGAACTGCAGTGTGCAGCTACAAATGCGGTGATCATTACTAAATAACTCGCAGCATTTGTTTTTCTTTGGCTTTAAATTAGCCCCAGCGTTCAGCGCTTTGATTTTAAATTAGTCCCAGTGTTTGGTGCTTCAACGTTTCACAGCATCGGTCCAGACTAAAGCCGTCCCCCGGGGTCCAGATCATTCCAAACACGTCTGACAAAGGCAACGCTGGCTCTAAATCAGCTGATTTCAGATATATGGCCCAGCATCTGAAACACGGCATCTCCTTGCTGTGAATAAAGTGCCTGTGTCATTTCTTTGGCTTATAACGGAATACATATGTGGCTGCGTAATAGACGAAAAGCGAATAATTTGTGTTCCTCCATCCAGTTCCTTTACATTGTTCACATGAAAGAGCTGAGGAGTTACAGGAAACTTGGAGCTCTTACTGCAGACAAATATTTACTTTCTGCATGTTTTTCCTCGGCTCTTCCTGTCGTCTTCCTATCCTCGTGCCCCGAAAGGAATTTCGCGTTAGGAGAGAGAAAACCAAACACAATTTTAACCTCCCCGGCGAGCACGCATCTAAGGTATTTGTTTTTATTACGACTTTTTGCAGTTCATTTTAAGAGCACAGTGATAATATGGCGTTTAAAAAATGAGCATTCAGTCACTAAATGAGGAAAGGATAATGAAATCCTCACTTTGCCGTTTTATTTTCGGGTTAATTACGCTGTTTAAAAACAAAAAAAAAAACAGTTCAATTCGTTGAGCTTGTAATTCATTTTACGTGCCCTAAGGCTGGGCAAGAAGGAGAGAAAAAAGCAGCACATCTGAGTGGAATGAAGGAGGCCTTCCTCCAGTTAAACGCCGAATCGGTCTCGTACATGTTTATTTATTTCCCTTTGTTTGTTTGTTTGTTTGTTTGTTTGACCCCTCGCGCAAATAAGACGTTCAGGACGCGCGCTTTTTTTTTTTCCCTTTCTTTTTTCGCCAACCTGGCCTGCCTCGCACGTCGCGCGTTTAAAACGTCGCGCGCCACTTAAACATTTACTTGCAAAACGTGTCAAAGTGACAGTGGAGGGAAACGGATTACAGTGTTATAATTATTGCTGTGAGCGGCAGTGAGTCTGGGCACACGAGGACAGCGTTGGACATGAATGAAATCTAATCATATAGGTCTTTACTGTATCATAAAACACGCGACGTGCGAATATGCATAATGAAGACGGCTGTAATATAACTGGCAGGATAATTATTTCACTGACAGGAGCAATTAAGTTAACAAAAGAAACACGAGCGCAAATTAATGCATGTAAATTTACACGTCAATCATTCTTACTTTTTATAAATATTAATCTTAATACATTTTAAAAGTTCTCGCCGCTGCGATTTCTGCGTCGTAAAAGTCGATTTTTGCCACTGCGCCGCCGCGCAAGGAAGCGGTAGATAGAGCGTTTGCCGTTTGCTCGCCGACTTGGACTTGGTGTCGCGCGTCGTCTCACGAGGCGCTTTTTTATGTTATCGGGAGGACTTGCGGAGAAAATTCGGACGGGGTTCACGTCGCGCTTAAGCGTGTGGCGCGCGGCGGTTCCGCGTTTTTGTCGGTCCGTCAGCGCGTGGAGATCGCCGGCCTTCGGCGGGGTGCGTTTGCCCCCTTTGCTTTCCAACATCTGTGGGATGAAAGGGGAGTTATTTTTACCCTCTTTCGGTCTTCTGTGGACTGCCCGACGGAGTGGGGAAATGCGCAGTCGTCTGAGCTTCTGGACTGATGCTCATATGCAAAGCACGACATCTAAGATGATGCTGCGTCTCAGTTTACAAACCGGGCACAGTTTGAACAGCTGAAGACAGTTTAGCAATGAAATAATAAGCTCTGCATCAATTCCTCACATAACATTGTCCATTTTTTCCAAGCAACCACTCCGTTTGAACTGGGAGGTGGTTCATGAACAGTGTTTGTTATGGAAAAAAATGACGAAAAATACGTCATCTAAAATTAAGGATAAGGATAAATTTATTAGATTTGTACCAAAAAAAATATTATTACTTGTCTTTTAGCGTCTTCTTTTTATTCATCCATCCATTATCGATTATCGCTTGTCTGAATCAAGGGTTTGCGGAGGTCCAGGGTCTGTCCATGAAGGCTAAGGCATGAGACAGTGTCCACCCCTAACAGAGACACATACCAACTAATATAAGGAGGGAGACGTAATATATCGTTCCTTCTGAGGACAGAAGAGTCCATTACATTGGAATACAGGAATTATCCGAAGCAAATTGTCTTAGCAGTTGTCCGCATAAAGACAGAAAGCAAGATACCTGTAACAGTGATGATCCTTCCATTGAATATTCCGCAAACACTCGTGTTGAGTCGGAAAAATAAGCAAGAATTATAGAAAGAAAGCCATATTTATTTTGTCTTATTGTTCAGATTTTCAGTGTGAACTTCATTCTGGTTCCTATAATCAATATTCTTAACTTTCAGTGAAAATCTGTAATGATTTTTACACATTTTTATTATTGTTTTTATTTTCAAAATGTTTTATATAAATATACCACTAGAACAGCATTCCCTCTTAAAAATAAGAAAGAAAACGTTTTTTTTCCGCATGGGCCCAAGTATTACCTTGTTTTTTCTTTCTCTTTTTTTTTACAGACTAAGACAAAATAGAATAAAATTTCAACACTAGAACTCAACTTAGAAGTGCCAAAACCAAATCGAGATGTTAGGCCATGTTTAATTTTCTGATTTTACGAGATCTGAGGCAGATATCCCACCCATACCCTTTACACTGCACACAAACAATACGGGTTGCTACGTACAGGAAAGAATGGTTTACGGCAACTGCTAAATGGTTGTAAACTCTTTCGGGGACTCGGTGGGGTCAAACGTTGGCACCCTTCGGGTTATCGCAGCAGCAGTTGCTGAAAGATCACAAAGTCGAAGCAGATATTACATGAGCGAGAGTACGTCACAAAGATTCAACATTCAATATATATGTTCTGTAGCAACAGTGGCTGCAAAAGTAGCAGAGGCTCCGGTTATTTGCCCAAAAGTTACCTGTGACAATACGATCGTGTATTGAACTTATAGTTCACTGCAGTGATTTCCCAAAATTCAATCAAAGCAAATCCTGTCTTTTCCCACAAAGTTTACAGGACAGCCAGTAACCACGTCCTTTACCTGTCGATTAAGTAGTTTTGTGCAAATTTTTTCAGAACGTTTTCTTAAAATCGGTCAAAATAGTTACTGCAGACTCCTTGCAACATTTGACTGCAACAGCGAAATTAAAACACAACTGATTTAATTTTTATAGGAAGAAAAAAAATCTTTAAGGAAGATCAACAAAATTTGCATAAATATAGAGGCCGATGTTTGTTTGAAGTTCTAGCTGTAGCACCCAGTCACTGAGCTCCATTGCGACTGAACTGGACAAATGTTCATACAGTTAAATCGTATGCACTGGTGATGCAACTGAGACGTAGGCAAGTTTACATATCTGACATTTTAAGGTACCTAAAAAAGAAAAATCACACTTTAACTGTATTTAAATATATGTTCATTGAGATTATGCCCTGAATTGAAATTGGTCTCTGTGTGTGTGTGTGTGTGTGTGTGTGTTGGGCAGGGCTGGAACTGAGGGCGCGTGACTTTGAATTTGACTGTAAGCTGTGTGTCGTGTATTATCTAAGTCATCGTACTGATGTTCTAATCTATTCTTTTTATTTTTGCAATGCTGCGTTTTTGATACCGCCCAAATGAAGCAAAATTTAGAATAATGGGTTTACGCACATTTGACTTTGAAATCCTTTGAGCTTTTTTTCTGTATAAGGTTTAAGGAACCGCCATACTGTTATATCAGCACATTAATGGAAAGAGTTTACAAGAACATTATCTTTAGCAAACCATTCTTTCTCACAGTGAAAAAAGAAAGAAAACGAAATAAGTGTCAAAAACTATTTTGCAGAACACATTTTTTTTCTTGTTTTAACTATAGCATGTTTTTTTTCAATAATAAATACCCTTTGTTTTGTAAAGACACTTTGAAACTGGAAATACACCATAGTTTTCAATGCAGTCTATAAAGGTTGTCGTCCACTGCTGCACTCCACATTTACCAGTAGGTTCTTCTTCGTTTACTGTCTTTCTATTATTATAGGTAACATGTTTAAATTAGATTTTTTTTTTTATTAAAAGAAGTTAGATTTGAGTCTCTTGTACATTGTCTTTCGAGGTGGCTCGAATTAGCAAAGGCTCGTGTCCAGAACTGTGCAAGGAGCTCAGAGCCGAGGCGTGGTTGTACAGAGTCTTGTAGGAATTGTAGTGGTTCAGGTGCTCGTGCTCCAGAGGAGGCAAGGTGAGCTGGGCCTCCATAGCTGGCCCTGCTGTCAGCTCCTCGTCCACGTTGATGATCTCGATGGTCCGAGTGGGAGACTGGTGGTTCTGCTGGTGGTGCTGCTTCCTCATCTTGTAGAAGATGACGAGCATGACTGCAGCCATGAGGGTGATGGCTACAAAGCAGCCGATGATGATCTTGGTGGTCTTCATCACCTCGTCCAGCCCGTTCAAAGAGCCCTCGCCCACCTCAGTTACAGGAATAGTGTAGCTCCTCTCAGTAGTTTTGGTGGACAGGGGTGTCTGTATGGTGGAGGTCTTCCATCCACTGGAGAAGGGTGTGGGTCTCCTATTGTGTTGCCCAGGAGTCCTGTCTTTATTGTTGGGCTCTATGGTCTCTACAGTGACTGTAGTGAAGTAGCTGAAACCGCTGTTCTCAACTGAGGACACGTTGAGCATGGCTGAAGCTGTCGTGTTGCCCACCGAGTTGCTGACCATGCATGTGTAGGTGCCTGTATCCTGGACCGTGACGTTGGTGAAGTTCAGAGTTCCGTCATTAAGCACTGCGATGCGGACCTTGTGCGCTCCGTGAGTCATGATGGTCCCATTAGGGGTGATCCAGCTGATGGAAGTCAAAGAGCTCGTTCGGCATTTCAGCTCGGCAGGCATACCCTCCGTCACGTTGAGGTCTGCAGGAGGCTCTACAATAACGGGGGCATAACACTGAAAATAGTTTGGGTCAAGTTCCCCAATGTAGCGCCCCTTGTAGCTGGCTGGCGAGTTGCAGCGGGCACAGCAACTGGTGTTGGCCGGCACCATTTCCTTCAGCCACCAGCTGAGCCAAAGGATATCACAGTTACAGTTCCAGGGGTTGTGATGCAAATGCACTCTCTCCAGGTGGTGCAAGGGGGTGAAGAGGTCATAGGGCAGGAGACTGAGGTTGTTGTGAGCCAGATTTAGCTCCACCAGAGACTGCAGATCATCGAAGGAGTTCCTCTCGATGGTCTGAATTTGGGAGTGCATCATCCACAGCTTCTGCAGATGGATCAGCCCTTTGAAAGATCCAGGCTGGATGACAGAGAGCTGGTTGCCTGACATCTCCAACTCATCCAGCCTTACCAGAGGGAGAAGGTTTGGGACCTCTTTAAGGTTGCACATACCCAGGTTCAGGTAACGCAGGTTGCTGAGTCCTTCAAAGGCTCTGTCGGAGACGTAAGAAAGCCGTTTCAGTTCGCCTAAATCGAGTCTCCGCAAGGAAGGCACCCGATTGAATGCGTAGGAGGGTATGCTCTCGATAGGGTTATTTCTCAGCCAGAGCTCCTTCAGCTTGGAGAGGTACTCAAAGGCCCCATTGGGAATGGTGGTTAGGCGGTTGTCAAAAAGCTCCAGCGTGTTTAGACTCGTCAGTCCGTTGAAGGCGCCGATCTCGATGCTGCGGATGTGGTTCTTGCTCAGCTGCAGGATCTCCAGGTGCAGCAAATGCTTGAAGCTGTCCACCCTGATGACCTGTATCAGGTTTTCCTGGAGGTTCAGGTAACGCGTGTTGGTGGAGATGCCATCGGGGACTTCCTTGAGACCTCGACGGGTGCAGATGACCTTGCTGAACTGGTTGCTGCAGGAGCACACGGAGGGGCAGGTCTGGGCTCGCGCCATTCCCGCCACCGCCAGCAGCTGCAGGGCCAGCAGGAGCACAAACAAAGGGTTGCTCAAGGCCCTTTTCCACCTAGGACCTCTCATCATCTGCTCCTGTGCGTAGTATGTCATCTTCCTTAAAATTCATAGTTTTATTGGCTGGGGGTCCCTTTTTTGGGAATCTGCGCAACCAAGGAGTCTGGAGCAAACAGACAAACAAAACATATCAGTTAAAATGGACTTAAAGGTCAAGAGCATGTTTATAGTCAAGCACACAATTTGATGTTGTAGGTCAATCACTGTACAATCTGCAAAAATGAAGGAATTATGTTGTATTCCGGAGCTCAAGAGGACACAATCAATTGAAAATTAATCTTAGAAAGGACACAGGGAACATAACAAACAAAAAATCTCTTAAATACCAATATTTTCTGATATGCCTCCAAATAACATTTCTGAAATAATAGCAACATAAACGGATAAGGATAATTAAAAGTCTGAGCAAGTGTATGTGAGTATAGCTAAACAGAACGGTTTATCTAATAGCGGAGGTTCACCTTCTGGTGGAATTTAAACGCTTGTGTTAGAGCACCACACAGGGAGTTGAAAACACAAATGGCAGCATAATCTCAAATGAAGCAAACTATTAAAAATAGCAGGAGACATTAAAAGCGTAAGGAAAATATGTGCAGATTTGTATATTTATATATCTGTTTTTTTGGTATTTTTTTCTGCCACCGCACAACATCTGCAATGCTCCAGGATTCTTTTGTACAGGCAGACAAATCCCACGCCCAAACAACCCACCAAACTATACATCAGACAATGATAGGAGTACATCTGATATCTATTTCTGTTTTGAAAGCTTTGAGGGAGGCCCCCGTGCTCTTTCTCTTATGCAAAAATCATACAATTTAAGCCTTGTTCCTCCGCTCGTATCTCAAAGGGAAGGATTGATAAAACAGCCAAGATCATGTCAGTGCATTTTATTTAGTAGACATGAACGCCCCACGTTCCAGGAACACCGACCGCCAGTCCTCTAATCGAATGCTTTCGGAATTATTTCGAGTCGCACGGGTCCTCAAAAATGCATACGGGACGTGATTCGACTAAGGAGTGGCACAACAAAGTCGACCACTTCCCAGCCGTCTTGCTAAGGGTGTGGACGCTGCGCTCCCACGGATCAGACTGTACTGCTGTGATTTATAAACAACCAACACACAGCCCCACTCATCTACCCCTTTGTTTTAGCGCACGGGCGTACGATTTTTTTTTTTCAAATATTAGCGTATAAAATATTTAGATTCAAACTAACTGTTGTGCTAGTAGCATAAATACACTCTACATTTTGAATGAACTTGTGGCTATTTTTAAGTAAAATGCAGCTGCTTTAAAAAATGCAGCTAGCTGGCAGTTTAGTGGCTTGATTTATTTGTTGTAGCTATAAATTCCTCTCTGGGGAAGGCTGTTTTTTTTTTTTCTTCTTCTTCTTCTTCTTCTTCTTTCTTTTCCCAAACCTAACGAAAATCGTTTTAAGGGTTTTTATTATTTTTCCCAATCTAGCAAAACGCAGGTCGTTTTGCTTGTTGCTTCCTTTGACACACCGCACTTCCACCCAACATCGCAGATCCAAAGTGCCTCACGTATAAGCCGGCGCTCGGAAAAAGGAGGTGAAGACTCAACAGATTCCTTCCCCGGATCAAGCGCTGGGGCGAACGTAAAAGAGTTTGAGAAAAACAAGCCGGCACCAGCGGGGGCCAGAAAAGATTACCACCTTGTGCCCTACCGCTCATGAGAAATTAATGCTGAAATAAATTAGGGTTCATTATTTTATTGTAACCATGGAGAACGTTGTTTTGCAAAATAAGTCTGCAAATTATCCAGGCATTATTACCTCTGAGGTACCGATCATAAATAAATATGTAAGTTAATTAGGCTTATTATTTGGTCTAATTACAACGTTACCACAAGATGCGGAATCATTCATTATTTTACCAGCTTTTAAGTTTTGAGCACTGTTTACTTTGTACCGATCTGTTATTGAAATCTTTCTTTGCAGCTCTTAAAAGTAGACGTGCTTCTTTCACAAATGCAGTGTTTTGTTACCCGTGTCTGTCAGCCCAGTTTAGGGTAATGATGCCTCGTGAAGCTGAGAATGGTGGTATTTGCCAGGTAAGTACAGGAGCGATGTGCAGACGGCGACGGCTTCCGTCCAGCGAATTACAGAAACACGAAAAATCATTCGACGCATATTTTTTTAAGGCGATGTTTCATGCGAAAATAGGACTAGGGCAGACAAAGTCGGTGGGAGTGATAGTAATGGTACGGTGGAAAGTGGTCAGTGGTGGCGGTAGTGATCAGTCCCTATTCTGGCAATTCCAGGGAAGCTGTATGCAAACTGCTTGAAAAACGGAGGACAGCAGGTGGCGCAGTAGTTAGAGCTGTTGCCTTGCAATCCCAAGGTGACGGACTGGTAGCTGTTGTGTCCTTGGGCAAATTTCTTAGCCTGCATTCATACCATAATGATATCTCGCTATAGAATGGGTAAACAAGTGTAAATTATTATGCAAACCGAAGTCGCATGTCAAATGTTGCATAAATAAATAGCATTCTGTGAAGTGCAAGCTGAAAAAAATTCCCCTTTCCGGTATATTCTACTTTGGGAGGACAAGCTATTATTACTCTTATAGAGCATTTTTTTTTGTACTGAATCACAGCTTTTTCACTTTATTCTATGATTAGAATATTCATCCATTTCATATCTTCTTCAGCTTCACGTGAGAAAAACTGTGGATTAACAACAGCCCTGGATGAGTGAATTGCTTCTCAAATCAACCCACGAAACAAACAAGAAACTAAAATTTAATTTGCAAACTCTGTATGCATAATTGCTTCCAGAGCACTGAAACCTATTTATTTAGTCACGTGTCCAGTAAGAAGATTTAGCGCAGGCAGGTGAGGGAATTAGATGAAAAGGTGATAAACAAAACAAGATTAAAAATAAGTATCCCCCCCCCCTTCATCCTGGAGATGGTGAATTGCCAGCAACTCCTCAGATAGTTGTCAGAAAAAACGCCTTGAAAAATCAAGTGAGATCTTACATCGAATCAGAGTCAGCACTTCAAACATGTCGAATTACCATTTAAAACAAATTGCTTAAACAGGTCCCTTAATGTGTAATTTTTTGGACGGTGTGGATGCGATGAGCATTTCTCATCTTTAGGTGAACGCTGGTGCCAAAAGAACACAGAGCCAATTGCTGAGATTATAGAAATAATTATGGGAAAAAGGGATCTTGGTATAAGAAAAGCCATAAGAGCTGCTGTGAAACACTCCAATGAGCTGGAGCCCTGAATGTCGAGGCGTAGAGAGACTGGGGGCAGCTTGTCTCAGCCTGACCCCGGAGGCCTGACTGGGGCAGGAATGGGGACAGATAGAAGGTGTCTTAGCAAGACACCAAGAAGTGCAGCGAGAAAACAGTGATTTCAGGGCAAAAGTGGGCCTCCAAGGTTATTGCATGGCAACACGTGTTAGAATAAAATGAAATGTAGCAATCTGTGACATACTATCTGAAAATTCAAGAAAATTTCGAGCACGCCCCCTCGACTCCAGACGCATCTAAAGTCAAAAAATGACAGAAAATAAATGTATGACAGATAGAAGTTGGTCTTACGGAACGAGGCGTCATAATATGAAATATTTGGTTCCCGTTG
The DNA here is from genome assembly GCA_900497675.1 of Arapaima gigas. Taxonomy (NCBI): domain Eukaryota; kingdom Metazoa; phylum Chordata; class Actinopteri; order Osteoglossiformes; family Osteoglossidae; genus Arapaima; species Arapaima gigas. The sequence goes on from UFQX01000084.1 coordinate 80,295, forward strand.
GGGAGTGAAAGACAGAGAAGGTGGACGTGTGAACGATCCATCACGGAGGGGGCAGTGTGGTGGTCCTGGGCTGCTTTCCTGGTCACGGAGTTGGTGACCTTCACCGGATCTATGGACATCTGATCCAAATTGTGCTTCTGGAAATACAGTTCATCGGGATGTGAACAGTCCTCCATTCTCCAACAAGAACCTAAAACACACCCTAAAGCTGTATGAAAACTATCCAGCTGAAAAGAAAGGACAAGTCTAACAATGTGGCTATAAAGGCAGTTTCTAGCAAGTCAACTGAAACTTCTGACTGGTACTATATATTATCTCATTTCCCTTAATGCACTCCCTGTATTAGGGAGTTAAAACATTTCAGGGCCATTTAGATAGAAAACACACCCGCGAGTAGTTTGAGAAGAAAATAAGCACAATATTTAAGAGTTATAAGAGCTGATCAATAAGAAGTAAAAAATTGGACCTAGCGGGTAGGTGCTCAATAGAACCATGGAGGAGTGCGTGGCACAGAAGGAAAAAAGAAGAAAAAAAAATCAATGCGATGGTAGAAGTGTAAACTGAAATTCCATGACATCTTCAGCTTAAAAGAATTTACTCCGAAGGGCTCTAGGGAAATCTGTTAGGCATTACAAAAATCAACCAAGAGCTGTTAGAAGAGATACGGAGCACTCCTGCGCTAAGTGAAACTCTGCCCCTGCCAAAATTACAGGAAGGTATAGCTGGTGTTTAGGATCAAATGTACAGCTTTTTACCTTTATTTTTCATAAATGGCAGAGTAGCACGACCAGACGGGGCAGGGTTTCTCTACCAGTTATTATAGAGGGAGAGAGACAACTAGCATCGGCTGTGTGTCTTACTGCCCCGGCGAGTGGCACAAGACAAAGGTTTCGTTGCAGAAGCCAGGGAGCCATGGGGTATCATTCCAGAGTACGTCTGGGTTTGGCGAGCAGGACCTTCACAGAGTCTTTTAAATATAGCAATATCCTGCTCTCCAGTGCTCTGGGTGCATTTTTCTTAATGAAACAGCATCAGTAATAGAGCACGTTGCATAAATGGAGCTTGAAAATGTGCGCATGTGCCGCATGATACGGAATGGATTAGTTTCGCCTTTAATAATGATAGCAAATAAACACGGAAAACAGTGGATAGCATAAAACTGCAAAAAAGTTTGGGATTAAAAAACTTAATTATAGTATGCTATTATGAAAAATTAGGCACGGTGGTTCAGTGGGTAGCGCTGCTAGCTCATAGCATAGCTATTGGAGTGTGGGTTCGAATCCAGCTCAGTCTGTGTGCGTGTTTTCCTCACAGCTGCATGGGTTTCTACCAAGGACATGTGTTTCAGGTTAAGTGGTCACTCTAAATTGCCCATAGTGTGTGTGTGTGTGTGTGTGTGGGGAACTATCCTGTGATGGATTAGTTTTCCATTCAGGGTGGGCCACCTCCTGGTCTTGTGCCCAGTGATTCCAGGATGGGCTCCAGACCTCTGTGACCATGACTGGGACAAGTGATGAATGAAAATAGATGGACGATAATAAATTGCCCAAAAAAAACTGAGCAGCGAAAAGACCGCTGCCCTAAAACAGTTCTCCAGATGACAGTGCTAATGAAGGTCTTACTGTACATAAGAAAACCGAAGTAAACCTCCTCAAGAAAAGATAGGCTCCGTGTGCTGACACTGACCTTTAAGCACTTTAGGTTATATCTCCTCTCGGTTGGGTTAGGAGAGCCACAAGCTCTGGTGTCCATGTTTCACAGGGGTGACATTTGGAGAAAAAAAAAAGCAAAAAAAAACAACAGCAGTCCTTCAGAGTCTAAAAAAGTGGAGACGGTATTTTCAGAGGAGGGAAAATGCCCCTGGCATGAAAAAAAGCGGCCCCCCCTTGAGGAGAACATTTATTTGAACTGATGTAGCGAGCAGATGACCTATCTGCAGAACACCTGGAAATACTGATGAGGACACCGGCTGCAGCGGGAACAGAAACAATAGGCCTTGCAGGCACAAACCTTGGCTTTATGCCACAAATCAATATCCGCCTATTGAAAAACTCACACAATACAAAATAGAGGAGGCCGAAATATTCTTGGTCTTCGCAGTTTCCAAAATCCCAAAATCAAACAGTCACTGGATCGCTGAGAGCAGCGCAGCGCTCTGGGAAAGAAAGGAGTGACTCAATTTATTTGCACCAAAGGAGGAGCGTAAAATCTTCTTTCTGTACTTTACATGGATTTTTCTTTTCATTGACTTTTCCATGCATGCGATCGTTGTCTTTGTTCTTTTTCAGGTGTGTTTTCGCGGGGGGCACCGGACAGGCGTGTGCAGTGATTGATGTGATCAGATGCAAATGCTAAAAATTGTGCAGAATAAGCTCTCCGCTCCGAGGAGTGAGGATGGTAAATTATATAACAGGGTGCAATGGGAGAGGCCCATAGAGAGAAATTTTAAATCAGATGTAAAACAGAATGAGGTCACCTTCTGGAAGCGGTTTGTGTTATCGCACTAATATGAGGAAGGGAAACAAAAAGAAACCTGGATATTAGCGATTCACAATGGCCTTTTATGTGCCGTGTTACTTGTGCGCCGCCGCGCTTGTTCCATATTAGCGCGGCGCATCTGCACGCGCTGACAATGAAACCAGTAAAAACGAATGCATTGTGATTTTGAATAACGGCAAGTTTTAATATCACTTCGTGCTGCCAGTTTTGTTTTGCGAACATTGCACTTCACTGGCTCATGCGTGCATTTTGATACTGACAAAGGCGGTTGTTGCAAGCATCGGAGGTGACGGAACCCGTTTTTTTTTGTTTTTTGCAGCAAAACTTAAAAAAAAAACGATTTGTTTAGAATTACGTGACAACACCAGGCCTAAAAACGAGAGGCCGGCAGTTTGGTGAGGTGAGTTCACTTGGAATGTGAGCGAAAGGGCAGCCGTCTACTTACTCGGGGTTACCGATGTTTAATAGGCTCACGCAACGTGGCCTCCCCTCTGCCCCCTTTCACTGATGCCCCAGCTGTCTCTCCAGCTCCTTCCGTGGGCCACATAAAGTTACTGCTCTTTGTCTCTTCAGCAACCATTTTCCAGCTGGCATTACATTACTTCCTGTCCTTGGTTGCCATGCCAACTGCCTGAGCGGAGACAACACGGTTGCTTGTGCGGGGCTTGTGAAAGACGGGCGAAGTTCAGCGAGGATTTTGCCCGTCTCGCGGCGGAAAGCCGATCCCGCGAGTGGATACGCAGTCGACCGCTTTGACTTGCAAATTCCCCCGAATGAATCGATAGCCCGATGTAATTATGAAGAGCCGAGCGTGTGACGTCACGGTGTCACGTGGCCCGAAAGGATGCGGAGCGAATACAGATCGACGCTCGCCACTGTATTCCGTCTGAGCAAAAGTTCCTCTGTGAGCTCAGCAAAACAGAACCGGCCGGGCAAGGTGCTTCTGAAAAAGGACAAAACCCAAAAAGCACTGGGCAGTCGGTTTACCCCCCCCCCCCAAAAAAAGAGTCTTGACTGTTACATACTATTATAGTGGTACTTGCATACGCTAAATACCAGGATTTGCTAGAGCAAACATAACCCCCAGGGCTTCCATTTCCACTTCATTCACTGGAAGCTTACTAACCTATGACTTATGCTAGATCAGATTTAACCAATATTTATTCCCCCCCCACATGGGCTCAGCAGAATAAAATGCTTCGGAATTCATTGAAACTTTTCTATCAAAACTGGACTTGTTTTAGGATAAATCAAATTACGCCCGGTCGTTTCTATTCGCAAGGTTGTGGGAGATCCCGTAACAAAATCATTCTTATTCTTCCTATAGCTCGGAGACAAATTATATTCTCCCCCGGAAAGTCCTCGGCAGCATAATTGGAAAGCGCAGAGCATCGGGAAACACATGCTGAGATGGCTAAGCAAAGGCAAAAGGCTGTCCCGGTAAATGTTTAGAAATGCACAGGTTTTAATAGGTCTTTTACTCATTACCGTCACAGTCGTACTTGGGAAACTGGGTGATTTTGAAGAGAAGGGTCTGAACGGAAACGGAGTTACGACACGCGAGTCCAGTCCGGTTACATCAGAGTCCCTAATGGGACAGATTAGAATTCCTCTGTAATCCACCCTGTCAGATGCAGGTTAAAAGTTCAGCGACTGTCCAGGGAAACTCCTCGCACGGGGCAGAAGGGGCACGTTCGCATCTGATCGAGCCGGAATATCAAACGTTCCTCTATTAATCCGTGGACACATTGATATGTGTGTTTCTCAGGTGGGGGGGGGGGGGGGGAATGTAGTGCAGTGATCACAGCCTTTGCCTTGGACCTGAAAGACCCAAATCCCCATCCTGCTGTAGCTCACCTGATCAAGGTATTTGCNGGGGGGGGGGGGGGGGGGGGGGGGGGGGGGGGGGGTGAATGTAGTGCAGTGATCACAGCCTTTGCCTTGGACCTGAAAGACCCAAATCCCCATCCTGCTGTAGCTCACCTGATCAAGGTATTTGCCATAAAGTGATACAGTAAAAATTACCCATCTGTGTAAATGGATAAATCACTGCAAGTAGCGCAGTGCGCAAAAGTACCACTGTGCTCCTCCCCAGGGCAAATGTATGAGCTAAATAATAGTCAATAATAATTATGAATATTATCATTTACAGGTCATAAAGCCAACTCCTTTCTGCAAACACATCCCACAGGTATCTATTTAAAAAGGAGCACTAAAAAAGGGAAAATTAATGCCAGCAGCCGCAGATGACGGCAAAGTGCAGTAACGGCAAAGACGAGGATGTGAGATATTTCTGAGGATTTCTGACGGACGGCAAAAATGAAAAAAGACAGGAAGAGAAGACCGGCTTGTCTACGGTAGGCGAACGGGGAAGACTGTCATAAAAAACAAGCAAGGATGCGTGACTGTAGGGCAGCACGTCAGAAGACCGTTCCTCTTTTCCACTTTAAATGCAATGACCAGACACAAGGGCGAGAGAGACAGAGAGGGGGAGAGCGAGTGTGTCCCTTTTCCCCCGTGGTCATGACATTGTCCCAAGGCAGTACATTCACTAAAACAATGAGCCTCAATCGCCGTGATGAACCTCTCCCAGCCCCGGCGATTCACTTAGTGTCCCGACCCTCTGCTGCACGCACAAACAAACACCCTTATTCAAGGTTACGGCCTGCCGTCTTCACGCCGCTGTGGCGCGATGCGTTCTGTCACATCCGACACGCGGGCTCGTAGGGCCGCGGGAGCCCAGGGACTTGTTGACGATTCGGGTCGCAATCTGAATCGCTTTACTGCTCCGACACGGTTTGTCACGTGGAACATCAGATGGGCCATTAATCACTAGGAGCTACTGCTGTCTTTGGGAATGTCAGGGCTGTGTTGGTGCCGCTGGTTCAAAATGAGCAAACAAACATATAAATACCCAACGCAGTTCTCAGTGCGACTACACGGGCGTGAATGCTCTTTTTTAGCAGAATGTGGATTTTTATGGTGCGGCTTCAACATTTCAAATCGTCTTCAAACACATTTTCTGAGATCAGATCGTGGTTTTTTTTTTAAGGTGTTCATGGCATGTACAGCACCTTGAACAACCAGCAGAGGTCCTCACATAGACACATGACACAGCACACCTGAAGCCATTCTTTCACTTCTTCAAGTATCAGACAGTTGAGCCTTTAAAAGGGAGAAGCTATGAGCAGTGTGGTTGTGGGCTCTTACCCAGTTCATTATGTTTCAGCGCTTGAGCAAAGGCATCTGCCCAGATTCTCTAATCCTGATTCTCCAGTCACCTCATATCCTCGCGTTCTTCGAGTTGAACTGTTCTCGCATCTGCGCCTTTATTCATCCCTGCGCCAGTTCCCTGCTTGGGCACTGCATGCACCAGCTACTTGAAAATAAAGCACTGCACCTGAGTCCATACTAGTCCTTCTCCCAGAGTGTTCCTGACAGAAGAACCTGTCTATGTTACTTGTATTAGCAATGTTGCCAGGTTAGCGTTTATCCAGATGCCGTGCGTTTCTGGCGACTTTGTCCTGGAACCGTTCCATCTCCGCTGCGTCCAGTTTTGCAGGAAGGTTGTTCTGCAAAGAACGCGGAGCTTTATTTACAAGTGTAGTCAGTCTTTTTTGTGCCAAAGTAGGGGACTGGTGCGGTGAAGAATCAATTTGCAGATCCAAGGACGCTCGGACTTGAAGATGTGGAGCTACAGGATGAACACCGGGTTGTGAGGTGACTGGAGAATCAGGAGCAGGAATTCAACACAGAAGAAGCAGCAAGGACACTGGACAGATATCTTCTCTCAAGCACTGACACAGCATGACTTTGCTTCCACAGAGCTTTACAGGGGTACTGTACACAGATGAATGAGGTACATGGTCATTTATTCTTGTTTTAATAAAAGGGTTATGAGAGTTTGTGGCATTGGCAACAGTCTGTGATGCCTGCAAATAAACAACCAAAAAAAAAACTCCCAGTGTCTGGAACATGAGAGAAGAATTTCAAAGATATTTGGAAATGATCTGAGTACAACAGCCTCTTTTGAACTGGATGCACCTGGAAAAACAAGAGTAAAAAAAAGAAATGGATGAAAGCTGGAACAAATGCAGGGCAATAGGTAGAACATCAATATTAATAATATGATTTTGTTCAGCTAAACATATCTGGGACGTAGGGTGGAGCAGCAGGTGGGGCTGGCTGGTCACAGCTCCTGGGCTGTGGGTTCAGCCTTGATTTCGATCCTGGCTCAGTCTGTGAGGGGTTTGCACTGTCTCCCTGTGTTTGTGTGTGTATCCTCATTCAGTCCAAAGGTTTGTGTTTCAGGTGCACTGGTGATTCAACCTTGTCTGTCACGTCAGAGCATGTATATGGGTGTGAGAATGCTCTGCGATGGCCTGTCATCCTGTCCATGATGTATCCTGCCTTGTGCCTCCAGGATAGGATCTGGGCCATCACAATTCTGCATTGGTCATGTGGTTATTAATAACAAACCCTTGGGATACCAAACTATATTAGAATTTTTGCTCTCTTGGCTCTTGAAAATTAATAGCTGTATAGTGGTATCTGCATGGTAGGTTTTGCTATAACAAATCTGAAGCTTATGATAAAAGAAGCAAATTTAAAAATCCATAAATAAATACTATACAGTACACTGTAACAAAATAATTCTGTACGTATTGTACTAAAGTATTATGTGCTGTTACAAATTTATCTGAAACCAGACATGCGTGTGCATGGGTGTTATCGGCTGTTTCCATACGTTTTGCTTTATCGGAAACGTTTGTGTTGTGCTGTACCGTCTCCTACCCATTTCATTTTTTAAAATAAATCCGTTAATTTGAATGCCGGTTATTGTGTCAAAGAAAGAAATGAATGGGACCGGTTACTTTGACACACATCTTTGTTCTCCTTATTCGTCTCATAACACCGAACTCGGGCTGCGAACCCCACCATGTGCCTCTCATCTTCCATGTGTAACGCAGTGACTAACATGTGAGATATCCTGTACTGCACACACTGCACCACACGGTACGAACATGCAAATTAATAACAACATTAAGTGTTTTGTAATTAAATAACTGATGTCTACAGTGTTTATCACGCTGAAGTCCTGGGTTGATGGTTATATAGGTGTTTTCCGATGGACTGGGAGTACTTCATTCATTCATTCATTCATTCATTCATTCATCCATCCATCCCTCGTTTAAAATAATGGGAAACAGGCTCTCGGTATCTGAAGGGTTTTGTATCAAATGTGTTTTCAGGGATGAATTAGATTCGGGTACCAAAGAATTATTGTACATGGTCAAAATTATAACTAAACAGCTATTGAAGTGTTCAAACTACCAGCTGTAGGAGATATGTCCATGATGCTTTTGAATTCTGTCTGTTGCAGGGGAGCAGGGATTTTTGTATGCCTTGCAGCGATCAGAGACCAACCGGATTTCTTGCTAGCGCTGGAGCTGAGGAACCGTCTACGTTGGGGGTGAGTCTTCCGCGCATTGATTAACACATCCAGCCTTCTTGTCAACAGATGGTGAAGAGGCTGTGGAACGTTGAGCTAGGGAACATTCATCCTATAACATCTGTACTGGAGCGCCCAAATTCTTTTTTTGCCTCCAAATTTGGCTTTTTTTTTAAATTTATGGAATATTTTTACACTGTCTAGGAAGAAAAGCCAAACGACGCGAGATCGCAAAGACGCCGGTGTAAAAAGAAAGGCTCGGGAATGTCACTCATTTTGCTGCTCCTCGCCTGGCAACCGTGGCTTGCGTGGCGTTCAGCTTCACGCGGAGATGGCCAAGACCTTTTGTCAAAGTGCGTGTGGAGAAGCCAAAACTACAGCTTAATAAATGCGGCTATTTTACGCCAGAGTAGCCCGCGCTCTCACTGCGGAGCACTGCCCGCCCTCTATAAATATGTCATATTTAAGCATAAAGTCAGTGTATGCCGTGTCTCCTTTTACCGTAACGTATGTGTCCCCAGATGAGGCCTAATATTCCAGGACTGCTGGCTGAGACGCTTTGTTATACGTAACTACATCCTACTCCCTTGGTTTCTATCATCATCAAACACTTCTGCAGCACAACTGTGCCAAGGCTGCAGGCTTTGAAGTACTTAAATATCTATTGTAATCTTATGTAAGCGAACGCTATTAATAACGCTGTACGTAATTTGTACACAATATTGTTGAAATTGCCCGCATTTTTTCCATTACTGCAGCCAAGTTCTTTGCTGGAATTTCAACGTGGCATCTTGACAAGTTCAACTTGTGAACTAGTGCACGCTTCTGTTCTTCCTTGGATATAAGCAAAGACACGCTTTCACAGACCTTCTACAGACTCGAGGTTTTTCCAGATTCCACTTGGCAGTTAATGGGCCTTACCGTCAAAAGGCAGCGCACGCTCTTTCTTTCCCTTAAAATTGCCTCAGATGTAATCTCATCATCCTGTACCAAAGGACACTGTCTGATGATGATATCTCTGCAATTGGATGTCAGGCGTGTGTCCAAAGCCTGCAAATGAACACATGAACTGTGTTTTGCCTTTTATTACTCCGTTTCATCTCCTGGGTATGTGGCTTTTGGTCGAATCCTTACGTAAGGCCGTAATAGTCTGCCCGGCCAGGGCCCCAGATAAGGAAGCTGCTTTCTGCCAGATCCAGATCCAAGTTGGTGCTGGGGGCTAGAGAACTGTCTCAAACATTTAAAAAGTTCGTAGATTTACTTTCTACCCATATTTTGGAGCGTTCCAGCCGGACAAATTCGCGCTTTGTACGCTGGTTCCGGCCACCTACACACATCACCTTTGCAGCTGTCAAGATGCAGACGCCCAACATCCAGATATTATCCTGAGGCATCCAGAAAAGATGCGGTTCAACCTGCAGCACTTCCAAAGTGGTGACAGAAGTTCACGTTACAGGACGTGATTTCTGAAAGGTTTTTAGAACGAGTTCAATTTTTAATAGGGAATTAAAAAAATATATTTGGTTGCAAATACTAAATCACGTCAAAACTCACCAATCTGTGTTGAAACTGTGAAAACTTATTAGATCACAACCGCATGTTTATTAACAAAACTGACTATAATTCGCTCATTAAAAAAAAAAAAAAAGTTTTCGTCCAGCTTGCCCCCTATAATATTAATTTATGTCTCCCTGAAACCTTTTACCACAACAAAAATGTATTCATTACGGAATCATTTAGCGTTTTTACGGTTTACAGTGGAAAATGAATATTTTCTTAACTGAACAAACTTTTTCCATTATTTTCAATGAAAAAATACAGCACACGCAGTTGTTTTTAAAATGTTATTTCCCATTTTAAGGCCCGACTATTCATCATTTACTCAGGTTTGTTATCAGCTTTGCTGCCTTCACGTAAATCTTTATGGAACTGTATCTAGTATAATTGCAATAAGTGAAAAACCAATTGCACTGTTTGGCATTTCTAACCTCTGTTGGTAATGTTTTCTCCCCTGGAGAAGGGCAACATCAAGCATGGTGCGGTTTACTCTGCTCTGATTTTTCACTACCGGCGTTGCTTGAGAAGCATGCATAATGTAGCCCCTTTTTTACTGTTTTCCTCTAGCGGCTCAGTTCCCGTAGTCCCCTCTAACCACCCATTATTTTTCCTGAACGGTTTGACAACAGAGAAGGAAAAAAAACACACACACACAGAAAAACTCTTAGTAAGACCAGATTACTCCTCGCTTTTCCACACCCAGGAAAAAAAACAAATGACTTCGAGGCGCCCGAAAGCACCTGCTACATTTAAATAAAGTATCCGAACCCCTTGCTGACTTAAAGCAGGGATTCTTATCTTGCGTACCACCGGATGTCTTGGGGGTCAGTGAGCTGAAGACTCGCTTTGGAAATACCACCGTATAACTAAATGAAAAGGTAAATAAAACATTACTGTGCTATCCCTACCTACGACATAATTCCTTTCAAAGCTCATCAGTTTCCAGGACAATAAAGTGAGTGAAATACTTTCTGGAATCAATGAACATTAATCTAAGAGTGGTCTTTAATTTCACCCTGTCCTTAAAGGTGTCCAGGGCTCAGAGAAGGTTAAGAACTTCCCATTTACAGAAAGAACTGCCGCAGGCATCCCGGGGTCGGTGGGAGATGTATACAACATTTTACAAAAGAGAAATGTCCCCACGTTCCCTTCTGCCGTGCGGCGTCCGCAACTGGAGTCAATCACTCGCCGTGAGCCACGAGGGGAGGGCGGGGGGGGACGCCAGTTTACCATGCAGCAGTACACAGCGAGCCATAACTCTCCCAGTGTCGCGGAGTGTGCAGCGGAGACGCCTCGCGCGACATCTAAAAACGGCGAGGAGGAATGATAGTGTAATTACGGATACACAAAGATTTCAGTTCCTGCGCATCTCGGGCCCTCGCTGTGCAATTAACTAAATGCGCTTCAGCGCAAGAGTCTGGGAAATGAGAACAGGGGGCTCAAGCTGTCAGATAAGACAGTCGTCAAGGGTCTCAAAAGTGCGAAAAGGTTCGGGACGACTCGTCTATGTAGGTCAACGCGTCGAGCCGCAAATACCCCCCGACGGTCGCGCAAGGCGTAAAACTAGGGGACGCGTCCGCCACGCTTGCGTACGCGCCGCCCGACTGGCTGCGCGATGACGGCGTGCCGCGGCCCAGCGCGGCGATATCGTAGGAAACTTTGCCCGCGCGTTAATCCGCTCACCATACGGAGAAACGCTGTCTTCGGCGCGATGAATAATGCATTAGCCGCACACGTATGGCCGACTTGCGAACGCGGAGGTCTCTTCAATTAGTGTTTTAAGTCTTGCATTTTACGTTTCGTGTCGCACGTAACATCCGTCTTGTCGCAGTCGATTAAACAATGCAATCGATACGTTTTCTTCTGTAAAACCAGGATTATGGAAAAAAGATTACATAGCATCATAATGGCTGGCGCTATGGATAATAATGTTATCTAAATGATAATTATTTTATGTTAATTATGCTAACTATATTCCTGCCATCTTCCGTGACTGCTGGATTAAGATGCTTTCAAGACTTGGGAATTAAAGGGGTTACTCAAAACAATGGTATAGCGCAATGAGAGTTGTGAGCATTTGCTTTTACGCTAGAAGAACCCAACTGTCTGTACAGCAGCTGAAATTATTGACATAAGTTCATCGGTGTGTAACTGTACTAAATTCCTTTACCTAAAACAAACTGCTACTACTACAATAATAATAATAATAATAACAATAACAATAGTAATAATAATAATACCTAAAAAAAATTCAAATAACCATTCCAGCCTAAATCGTGAGTATAAGAGTGAATCCAAAACCCCGCCGGAACCCTCATATATGCTTTACATTGTTCGTTTGTGCAAACTGGTCCTTCAGGAGTCCCACACACACACACACACACACACACACACACACATATATTTAGATATGCAATGCAGTAATAGCTGTTCAAGAGTTTGGAATCCATTTGCCCGAAAGCTTGTTTGTTTAATTCCTTGTTTACTCGGTGCAATAAGAAACCGACTGAGTTCCGTGGAAAATTCAAATAGCGGGTTTTGATGCCAGTTCCAGCTCTCCTGACTTCAGCTACTGCGTGACAAGTGAACCCGCGGAACCAGGACCGAGCTGATATGTTGTCAGGGTGACTAATGAACTATTGCTGAAGTCCAGTCATGTGATCTTCTCAACTGCAGCCTGGCGCTCAATGAGATGACAATGCTAAAAGCGCAATGCTAAAATTGGTCTTCGAACTGGGTGTCTGCCAACAACAGCTGCCTGCCGCTACCAGCAAATCTTCTTGTAGCTGCAGGTGCCTCAAATGAATGTGTAAATCAAAATACTTCATTACGTTATAAGTCACATATTCTCGACGCGTTAAGGTGCCGATACGTCATTATAGGCAATTCAATAGTTGCATAAGATGTGCATGTTAGGTTATAGTTTACAGTTTCGCAGTGATAAGTATATGCGATGCCGGTATGTCGCTCTTGAAAATGAGCGATAAAAACGGCAAAAATAAACACGGACTTTCCAATAGTAAATAAATGCCATTTTTTTATATCCTAAAGAAACACCCTTGTACACAGATAGTGAAAGAATTACTGTAAATATGCCGTCCGTGGAAACTGTCCAGGTTGATCTCTGTAGGCTGTTAGGTTAAACACCTTATTGAAACCAGGCAGGTGTGGCGGTTGCAAAGCTTGAAGGCAAAAAATAAATAAGCGAATAAATAAAATAAGCGGTGGCGCTCAGACAGGTCGACGTATAGGCGGTCAACGCCTTCCGAGCTTTTCGTACCCTGCCTTTTCGATAAGAACGCATCTTCTGCAGCGTGGATGTAAAGACCGCCGACACGTGAAGGCGTTAACCATTGTTCATCGGCAGATGGGGCCATTCGGAAGGCGCCGTGGCAGTTATCGGCACGGCCACACAGGGCACACGAGTCGTCTCTCTCCTCCGCCACCGCCGTCCCATCATTATCTCCTTTTCCGCTCTTCCGGTTTATTTCCGCTCTCTCCCCTGCTGCAAGGAGTCTCTCTTCCTCACTCCTGCTTCCTAGACTGGTACATCGCGGAGACCCTACAGCTCATTTATTAAATTCCATCTCACGGCCAAAAGCCACTCATACCCTGTTCTGGTCTTTGCAGTTCCAGTCCATATCATTCCACTTTGATCTTTATCCGCTTTCACAGTTGAAACTGTGCGGACAATTTAATCGATCTGTACCTCCAAATCTGAATTCACTGCTGTGTCAGTTACACACTTCAAAGGTGGTCATTTAACAAACACCCTTGTTTCTCCCCCATCGCCTAGTATTGAACCCATTGGGCATTTCGCGTTCAATAGCTTAGACGAGGGCCGTCAAGCCGAATTCTTGTTGCGCCGAATTTCTGCTAGTTTTCATTCCAACCCATTGCCTCGGGTTAATTATTCCAATTATTACTTAAACCGCACTATTTATATCGATCTGTTTCCCTCCGAACTGCTTGTTTCAATGTGCATTACACACTCCATTGTAGCTGGCGGATTGGAATGTGCGTTTGCATTTTCCAAAGAACCTCAATACATCATTTTCTTAACTGTTGTTTTAAAACGGTTAAAAAAGCAACCGGAGGAAGGGAACCGGAGCAAAGACGCCGCCTAAATATACGATGCTGACAGCCTGCGTCAGACGAGCCGGTTCCACTTCCATTGATCCGCAGTGCAGCGATGGACAAACAGGCTTCTACTGACAAAATACCAGAAAGATCTGAAAGAATACATAAACGTGCGTATCAAAGGAGCCGTGATCTGGTTTTTACTTTGCTTAGATTTTCTTATTATTAATTTTATTTTTTCACCACCCTACTCTTGCGCCCCGCAATTTCAGACTTTCGCTTTTGCTTTGGCGTTTTCTCATCACGCCGCCGAGACCGAACGGGCTCCTCCGTGCAGGCAGTTTCTCCAAGAGCCACGTAATTAAAGTGACACAGTTGTTGTAGCGAAATGGTCCTGGCAATGGCCTGTCTTCCCGAAAACTTCCACCTGAGAGCTGAGAAGACGGCCGCAATCATTCTCCCCGGGGCCCCGCTTTACGCGGCCGAAGCCGCGCGTTAAAAAGACACAACAAACACGATAAATGCAGCGCGACGTCGCCGAGCACCGCCATAAATCAGCATCACGAAAACAGGGCGAAAAAAAGGAGTAAACTGTCTCGAATCATCCAGGAATAGCAAATTGGCACAGCCGCATCTTACCTTTTTTTTTTTACAAACGCGTACAAAGAGAACGGATTGCGCGCCCCCCTCCCCCCACCACACAAGTCCCAAATTAACTTTATTAGCATAAAAACGGGTGCAGAAATGCTGACAACACACATCCAGCAAAAAACGAAGGCTCAATTAGGTTGTAAAGTGTACGTTCATTTAATCTTTTTTTTCTGCGAAATTCTATTACATAATGAATAAAAACTGCAAGGCCCGGGAAATTGAAGGAAAACCAAACTCAAGCTCAGCATGCCTTCCCTGCAGCCATACTTGTCCGTTAGTGCAATAGTAACAAAACCACAGGCAGCAGACCTGTTTTCCCAAGCAAAACAGTTTGCTCGAGTAACTAATGTATGGAATGTATTGCTGCGTTGGGGCCAAAACTGGCATAACCGTGTAAAGCCATGTACAGTGTGCTGAAACGAGCCCCCGCAGCTTCGAGAGGAGACCCCTGTGACCATGAATGCTCGAGCACTTGGTGAGGGCTTCAGCAGTAAAGGCTGGGAGGACCTCCTGGACAACATCGGAGCAACTGTTCTGGTGAAGACAATGTCAGACAGAAGAAGTGGCTCCACTTGAGGAGAAGCAGAAGCGGAAGAGCATCCTTCCAAAGCCATGCTGTGAAACTGCTGTACGCAAGCCAGTACCGCGAGACAGAACAGGAGGTGGACGTCAAAGCGTGGGTCAACAGCATCCCTTTTCCATACGAATGGCCAAAAGGGAACTTTAGGTCGGTGGACATACGTTGTTTGAGTTACGTGATGATCTTTCTTCGAGGTTCCAGCGCTCCAGAAAGTCAGAAACAAAGGAGTGGTGATGAGCTCTGAGCTAACATGCTGTGGCCTCCGGAGCTCCTCTTTGCCAGGCTTACCCTTGTGAGGGCAGTTCTTGGAACTACAAGCTGCTTAATATAGACTGCCCGCTATCCAGAGTAAAATGCTACCCATTCTGGCCACTTCCATGATACTATGAGCCATGTTTTTTTGTCTTGGCCTGAGTCTTGGCCAAAGTCCACTTGTTCCATTAAAAATAGCAGAGCTGGTTCACAATGATATATTATCATCATGAGCAATCCTCTGCTTTCCATGACGGCATCTCTACCCTGCTGGGAAGCGCACCAGACAGGACAACAGTGTTTAGAAACACAGGGGACACATTAGCAAAGGGCAGTTTTGACTGGTATAGATGAATTTGCCAGACTTCAGTCAAAAATTGCAGCCTGAGACGTCTATCTCCAGCTCGGTCAGTATGGTTTAGATGAATTTGTGGAGCTGATGGAGGAAACAGGAGCTACCGCCATGGTGAAAGCCCACGGGAAGGCGAGTATTCCAAAGGCTCCTGGTTATCGTCCTTCGTGAAGCACTGCTGTACTACTCTTGAGTGATGTACTAACCTACCTGACTTGTGTCAGTATCACATCCACTGACACCAAGATTCTCTGTCTGAGCTGCTCTCCCTGCAAAACCCCACTGTAGTACACGGTCATCATGTATAAAAGACCTCATAGCTACATTTCTTTACCCAGGGTGCACTAAGTTACCCTGCAAGTGGGCTCATGTGCTGTGTCTCTTTTATGAGCTTAATATGCAAACGTATGTCAGCAACATCAGCAATAGTTCATAGTGCCTTTAATTCACTGCAAAAATTCAAAATTTAATACATAATAGTTTGGTAAAAGCGATCCATATGCTTGGCAACATGCCAGTAAGAGGAGTACTGGCACTTTTTCCACTTCAATCCAGGACCCCCATTCCAAACTATAAATAGGCATTAAAGTGTTGGTTTAGCATGACATCATTTTCATAATTCTTAACAGGCAGGCGGCACAGTGGTTCAGAGAGTCACTCTGCTACCTCACAGCACCTGGTTGGATGCAAGTTTCAGTGTAGTCCACTTTGTGTGTAGTTTGCATGTTTGCCCTGTGTGGGTTTCCTCCCACAGTCCAAAGACATACGTTTCAGGGGGGTTACTCTAAATTGGCCATAACGTGTGACTGTGCGTGGGGGGGGGGGCTCCCTGCAACGGTCTGGGGTAGTTTCATAGTCCCGACTGAACCGTATGACACTGGGATAGGCTCTGGGCTGCCGTGACCCTCCTCAGGACTAAGCAGTAAATAATAACGGGTCGATAGATTCATAACTAGTTTTTATTAATAGATCAATACTGTCCTGGCTAAACACAGCAATGCAGCCGCAGTGCGCAGGTTTGTATTTTTCATATTTCCACACAACTGCAAATTATTCCACGATTAACTGCATTTTTAATGACCTCAAGTGATACTGGAATAAAATACCGGATTGCTTGGCTGACACTGAACAAGAAGTGCATTTAGGTCTCAATTGTTAATCCATCGTACAAGTCCATGTTCTCTGTCCATTTTCATTCTGGAATCATTATTTAATGACACCCTGCATCTCTGATGCTCATCTATTACTACAGCTCCACGTAGGGGATGAAACCTGATGGGGAGAAACATTACAGATTTACTTAACACATTGGAAGCTTTCAGTGATGAAAACAAGAACGTTAGAAAAATAAGCGAAACATTAATTGAAAAAGCAGCATGGAGGCTCAGCAGGCGCCACCACTGCCACGCAGTTCCGGGTCCAGCCCTGTCTGTGCAGAATCTGAGCTTTAGACCTGCTTTCTTCCTCCACCAAAGACAGCTAGGTGAATGGGAGACTAAACTGGTGCTGCCCTCGGTGTGGTCTGGGGCTGGTTCTGTATGAGCGAGACCCTGCTGGGCGCTTACTGAAAACGGACGGATGGCTTTTACGGAACAGTCTTGGTCTTTCAGCCAGGGGGGCAATGGGTGGTGTTGGTGGTTACAGCTGCCTCGTGTTGCGAAGGTCTCCAGGTCAGGTCCCTCTCTCGCTGTAGCCCTCTAGATTGGGGTACTTACCTTAAGTCGCTTTCCTTAAAAATACACTGCTGTATAAACGATTAAATCACCGTAAGGTTTGTTTTAATCCAACACTGTAAGATGAATTGGAAAAAGCTCCCCTATACTAGTATAAACCAAACACAGTAACACCTCAGTTAGCACGGCCTCCAAGGGTGCTTTATTATTTGAGTACTTTAGCGTAATAATTTAGCACATTCAAAAAAGGTTACATTTTTTGGAAGCTTTACATTCGTTACACATAAAATTAACTTTTTTTTGGTATTCATCTGTAATGTACTTTATATTGTATTGCTCACACACTGTTTGCAAGCTCCATTTATACATATACTGATTTAATGGCCTGGTTATAACTCTGCTTCATTAAGCTCCCAGTTCCTCAAAGAAAGCATGTAGAACTCAAGGTGTTTCTGTATATGAATGTGTGTGTGTGTCCGTGCACACGGTTTAGTTTTAAGCCGTCTTCCCGATGCTGTGCGTTAAAAGCACCGCCATCGCAGGGCAGCGACAAACAGACAAGCTGCGCGGTACTTAGCAAGACTCCCGCACCAGACATCGATCGAGCGATTGATCGGCTCTCCGTGAGGCCAGGTTGGTAACTGGCCTGAGTGAAGCGGCGCACACAGAACACCCGCTCACCAAAGTGTGTGTACAAAACACGACCCGGCCCGCGCATCCAGAGGCCTCCATCGTCTTAGCTCGCGTGCCGGAGCCGGGGATTAACAGCGGAAACGGAAAGAATCCGGAGACGGAAACGTGGCGCTACGCGTTTGGAGCAACGTTCACCGGCACGAATACGTGACGGATCATTTAAAAATCAAAACCGCTTATAGAGCTTGTGTGGGAAATGTCACAACGTGGCGTGCGAGACAGAAGTAAATGGAGTCATGGGTGGCTAGCAGGGTCTCTGGCACGCACTCTGATCGCAGCTTTGATAATAATGGAATCTCTCTGAATCTATACTCATAAAAAATGGGTTCTCGCTTCGGTGGGGATTATCAGGACAGATACCCCCCCGGGTAAGTCACCTGCCGTACAGACTGAAACACTGCGGCAGCAAATCTGGGCTGAGATACAGGAAGAAGGCAAAGAGCGTTGCGTTATCAGGTGGGATACAGGGTTATAATTCTGTATACGAGGAGCTGAAAGTCAGTTTATTTTTAAACATCAGAACAACCTTCTAAACATATCTCAGTGTCGCTGTAGCGAAAGAAATAGGTTAAGCCGTGCGTGCGAACTCCCGTGAACGACGGCCAGAAAGCAAAACGACAAATACCTGTAGTTCATACCTCGTCGCTAGTTTTTTTCCTGGCGCCGTTTACGAGGCAGAAACTGTTCATTTTATATTCATTTCTCAACAGCGTTTTATAATTCAGAGCGCCGGAGAACCTCCTGTAAAGCATGGATGCATTAAACCCAAATGGCTGAAAAATATTTGAATTTAATGAGTTAAGATCCCGCTTCCTATGGACTCTAGAGAATATAATGTTTTCTGCTCTGGCCAAATTGCCTTTTTTACAGCAAAAACTGCAGTGGTTACAGTCATAAATTAATTAACCTTCACAGAACATATTTCTCCACAATGGTAAAGGTTGATCAGTAAAGCGTGACAGAAAGCTGTGCTTAAGGACTTCGGAAATCTCTGACCAGAGTGCAGCTCGAATCCCGAGAGGCTCCTCCATGCAGCGTGTCTTTGAGCAAAAAAAAAAAAAAAAAAAATTAATGTTATGCTAAGTTCCCCGAATAAGAGTATCTGCTAAACAAATAAATGATAATAAATAATGAGTTTGATTCTCCTGGGTCTACTTGAACAACAGAGGAATAAACTGACTTCATTAGCAGCGGCCTGTAAACAGTCTAAATAGAGCCAGCGTTTCGTGAGGGAGCTCGAGAAACCCATAAACGTCCATCGCATCTGATAAGTCCGGAAGAGTCCGGAAGGGGGACGAATAACTGCCTCTCTAGTGTGTTTTATAAACACTCTTAAAATAGTTACGCGTGATCGATAAACCGGAATAAAAGAAGGAGCAACAAAAATAACGCAAGAAATGATCCTGTTTAGGTTATTTCCTAATGTCCTGTGGTGGGCACAGGTGGAACGGAGATCTCACGGTACCAGGTGCCACAAACCACGTATGCAAAACATGTGGCCGCTTCACATGTATGAGTAGTGTGCAAAATATGAAAATCTATGCTCATCTTCACACCCCATCTCTTTAGGAAGGACGCAGTTTTGACGGGGAGATCAATGAGACGGCGTACGCAAACAACGGATGTGTTCCAAAAAAGTAATAAATGTACATAATGTCAGTCTGCAGGACGCGAGAAGGAACATCATCATTAAAGTGTAACAGTGAGCAGGGGTGCATAAACCGGCACAGGAGAATGGAAAAATAGCACATAACATCTGGCAAACCCCATCTCTGGCTCTAATGGTGACAGGTGCATGGAAAATGAAGGCTTTTTTTCTGATTTAATGTTTAGTTCTCTGGTTAATCGAATCAGGCAAGGAGACCGCTGCTCTACTTCTATACATACTTTGTAACTAGTGGCAAAACTGCTATTATATTCTTTATTATATCCGTTTCGCTTTTTTCTCCCAAGTGACTCAGAAAGTCACTCTTGCACATGATGCCACTTATGCTGATTCGCCTGCTTATACAGCGAGGTACTATTTTTGGTCCTGTATTCTATGCTATATATTTTAAAAAAGGTCACAGATTATTGTGAGTTCTTTAAATTTCTTATATTAACGTGCTGAGGACAGCAGACCGCCGGCTAGCAAGACTCCGCTCCGACGTTGCTGCCCACAGTCTTGCCATACACAATGCATCATATATAATATAGATATTATATTAACACAAAACTTTTATATTTAAAACCAACACCGTGGGAGGTGCCTTCTACTGGACCGTGTTCAAGGTTAGCCCCTTGGTCAGGATCTGACAGTGGGATTCAAACCCATGATTGAAAGACATCGTCTCTGACCAACATGCCACCTGTTACTGCTGCTCAAACTAGTACTGAACAGCGGAATTCGTCTAGCAGCGTTACTCCACATTAATTTAGTTGGCACTTTTCTTCAAAACAACTCGCAATGTTTTATTAAGCTACAGTTGTTTACGCATTTATACGGCTCGATAATGTATACTGGAGCAACTCCAAGCTAAATAGCTTGTTGGTGGTACTACAGCAGGAGTTGGGATTCAAACCCTGGGCCATTGGTTGTAAAGAAATAGCTTTAACTGCTACATCACGGGCCGGCTCTACTAGTTCTAACGCTAGTACTGAACAGCGGGACCAGTCCGGTGACATTATTACTCATTTAGCGCACACATTTTCCCAAAGTTGGAGAAGTAATTTCCAGTTACTATTATGCATCCAGCAGGGTAACTTTTACTGGTGCAGTTTGGAGTAAATTCTGACCGTTTTTGCTCAAGCAGACCGGTAAACAGCACCTGGGACTTCCAGCCGGCAGCTCTAACCAGTACGCCACCTGCTGCCCCCAACAGTTAAACTGCTCTGAGTACAGCGGCTATGCTTAAGTGAACACCGATTCACATCTTTTAAGCTTAATAGAAATCTTTAGCAGAGGCTCGGGTTTATTCCCTTCCCATCCTTGAAACGTCGCTAATCCCGACTGCAGTCACATCTAAATCAACGGGGTCCCATAATCTCCTTGACTGAGTGAGTGGCGCATGTTCATTTTTGTTTATGCTCCTGTGGGCTTGGAGACGGGGCCTCTGAGGACGCGCGTGGGACGGAAGCACGGCTAAGCCACAGACGCCGTTTGGCTGTCTCGAAACGTGACGTCGCCCCACCGGGCACGAGCGCTACAGCATGCGTGTCTTTTGCAGGCCGGAGGGGAGGGCAGGAGGGGAGAAGCGCAGGGAATTTAGCTTAAAATGAAGAAAGAGCGTTTGTGTTAGGCGGCGTGAGGCCATTCATCACAGGAGCAGTGGTTTCCATTAGGGCTGAGGGCCTTAGCTGTGCTTCACACGGCACAGGAACACAGAGCAAATTCACAGACAGAGACAGACGCAGCAACGTGTCTCCTACACCTTTGCACTGTCACTTAATAGTAAATCATTTATAGTAATAAATCATTGTTACTGAGTCTGGTGAACAAAAACAACACACCTTCTGCACTTAGGAAAGGGGACGGCGAGGCGGCACAGCAAGTAGTTTGGGTGTGGGATCGAATCCGGGTCAGTCTGTGTGGCATTTTCGTGCTCTCCCTGTGCTCTGCGTGGGTTTCGTCCCCCACAGTCCAAAGACACGTGTCCCGAACACACCGGACAACCAGTGTCCGGTGGGTTTGGTCCCGCAGTGGCTCACCTCGAGACTATCGAACCCCTACGAGCGCTAACAACAAATCCTTAATTTTCATACGCCGCTGAGACCGTCGCTCTCAAAAATGTTATGTGATGTCACAGTGGGCACAAAAAAATGAATGAATCAAAATAATCACGATACAGTCAGACCTTCACAAAATACCCAGTACAACTAATAATGGTTGTCTGAGTAAGTATCTGTGTCACTCCCCTGCTGGTGTCGGAAGATTGAAAAAATGAGCCTTTTGGCAGACAGAAAAATGCCAGCTTGCCAATATCTCATGGGTTTTATTTAATTACAGGCCAGTGTGCTTATTCCACAGCCATACAGCTCTACACTGCATAACACGGGCTCTTTCTGACATTATTATTATTATTATTATTATTATTATTATTATCGCTGTTGTTGTTGTTGTTGTTGGACCTCCGTGACCCCGACCAAGACGAAGCAGTTGCTGATAACGGATGCACATTGTTGTCTGTCTCATTTTTGTATTCAAAATAAAAGACAGCTGTACACATTGGTAGGTAGTTTGATGAAAGACGTTTAGCATATTTTTTCGGCGTTTGCAACAATTCAGGCCATGTACTTGGACCATAGACAATACACTCGAAATACCAAAAAAAGCATTTTAAATCCATGTTCCCAGCAGTTCTAGAAGCTTCTGCCTGTGTTACGATTACATTATTGACTAATACCGTTAAAAAGGTATTCTCTGGAGGAGAAACAGAGGCTTGAAAGAGGTCTGCTGCAGATTCCAGGTAAACTGACTTCAGTTTGAAATTACCGGCAGCTGCGCTTTAGTTTGCTGGTGTTTCTCTTTAGCACACCGGTAAAGACGAAGCGCATACTCAAAGCACATATCTTGAGGGGCCGGGCAGTTAAAAAAAAAAAAAAAAAAAAAAAAAAAAAAAAAAAAAAAAA
>UFQX01000084.1:102761-135325 GCA_900497675.1 Arapaima gigas
AAAAAAAAAAAAAAAAAAAAAAAAAAAAAAAAATCAATAAACGCTTGCGTGACGTGCTTTTTAAGCAAGCAAAAATCTGAAATCAAAGGAATTAAATTCAAAAGTCTGGTTTTTCTGGAGCCATTTCAGAAATTTAATCAAATGCAATGTCTGTCCTCATGAATATGGCAACATGTGCCGTGTGGGTCATTAATATGATATTGCTGTGGGCATGATCATTTGCAGTCATCATAAAGCCTGATCTTTTCTCAACAGGAAAAAAAAGAGAGATAAATAAATAAATACAAATAACAAGATCCCCCATGTCACTGATTCAGCCACAAAACTGCTTGTTGCTTACAGTGACACATTTGTCTAAATGGTCTTTGTTTCAATATGAAGAGACATAAATCAAAAGAATAAATCCATTCCTAGTCCAACAAACACACAAAGGGAAAGGGTAGCTATTTATGATATTGCACACAGTTGTCCTTTTCCAAGCGTTAAAAAAAAGGTAAAATAACTGCAAAATCAATGCAGGAACAGAAAGCCTTCAGTGTTTCTTTTAGTGCTTTTGCTCCGAAAACTTGGGAGTTACATATATATATAAAAGCAGGCGATGCCGCTGGCTTTATGTCGGATATAAACATGAAACATAGCCGGGCTGTTTATGTGTCATCGCTCGCCCTCTCGACTGAACTGGCACCTGTCCAGCCCACAGTATTCGCTTTTTAGAGGTTATCCCGATACACAAGTGTGTGAAGCAGTGGCAGGTTGGCCGGAGAAAAGCACTCGAGCACGTCCACAGTGTTGTCTCCCGCATCTGCTTCTTCGTGACTCAAGGTCAGGACGGAACAGGGTCCATCACCCTGGTCATCCCAGGATTGCTCCCCGTGCCTAAAAAAAAACAATCTAATGTGCAATTATTATATTACAAACCATTGGCGATTTTTAAAATGTTTCTGGATATCTGCAAAACATCTCGCCGTCTTTTTTCTATCCAGGTTACAATTGCAACCACTTAACCGCTCTTAGCTGCTTCCCATAGCCGCGCTTTCCGTTGCTTCATATATTAAACACACAAAAAAAAAAGTTGGGCGCGCAGACAGAGAAGGAGATAGAATATTTATTTTGCACTACGTCACAGCAGAAACTGCATCCCTAAATAAGCTGCAAAGTAAGAAGAGCCCACAGTGAGATGTGGCGGCTCCTCGTACAACGCCTGGACTGCTGGCATCTGGCTAGGTTTGTGTGGAACATCAACAATGGTGCTGTGGACCAGAACCCTGCTGCTGGGATCTAAGACTGGCTGTTTATGTACTTTCCAAATGTACTTGACTTACACTTTACCAATCCATCCAACATTATGTTTACTACATTTACATTCATGTTTATTCATTTAGCAGATGCCTTCTCCCCTTACGTTCTGCTGCACGTAGCATATTATTCAAGATGACTTACAGTGCAAGATACCCGGTGATAAACTCCCCGCAATATCACACCTGTTCATACATGGGAACAACGAAACACACCCACACACACTTTCAGGGCTTACGGAGAGTCACCAAATCACCTGAAACACACGTCTTTCGCCTCTGTGAAGAAACTGGAGGAATCTCTCAACAACATGGGAGAACAAGCAGACAGGGGGGATTGAACTCCTGTCCTCTCACACCACCAACTTTGCTTACTGAATTAGAACAACCTTATTGCCGGATTCTACAGTCCCCACGCGGGATAAAAGATGTGGATAAAAACAGAGCGCCGCTACGCAACGGCTGCAAGCGATGAGTTCCAAAAAGGCGGCTCAATGGTTACATCGCGGTCATTACAAGCGGCGCTGTGCGCTACATAGGAAAGGGGTTAAGCTGATGAACCCGTGTCCTAAACGCTGTCGGTCGAAGCGCTGGAAGGTCCTGCTTTACCGCTCGCTGCAGTTAAACCAAATTTTACCGACCGATCGTTGTTGAGGAAAACCTCGGCGGGCCCAAACCGTCGTGTCACTTTTTCGGAAGCCCGTTGCATAAAACGTACCGTAACGTAACGTGACGGCGCGCGCGTGCACACGCAGAGGCAAAGCGACCGGTTTAACTGTAGACAACTTCACAGGCATGTTTACGACCGCACGCGCCGCTTTGTCCGAATGAGAGAAGGTCCCGGCGTCCTACGGGGGGCTTTTACTCATGCGCCTCTCATTATTGTGCCGAGCAACCTGGGGACTTTTTATTTTCATTTTCACCGCTAAAGCAAACAGGCGAAGAGCCGCATCCAGCCGAATGCCATTTCTCCCCCGGTAAGAGAGCCGTAATAAAATTCTGCAGCGAGCTAAGGGTGGAAGGGCGACAGACAGAATGGGTGGGTGGGGGTGCGTGCGGGGGAGGTGGGCGGCGGGGAGTTGGGCCGGGGGAGGGGGGGGATATCTCCGTATCTGCCACTGCCTTTGCTGCAGAGAGGCGCACTCTCTCCCTGATTGATATTGCCATTATTTTTTGCTTGAAAGCTTCTGCACAGTCTCATCGCGAGAGGAAATTGCATTAATGAACTCAGACAAGAGCAATCAGCTCCGGCAGCCTTTTCACATTTTCAAATAACCTATTAAATGCAAACCTTCGTGCCCTGTTATTAACTTTTCCCCCCTCCCTCTCTCTCCTGCTACTATCCTATTTTTTTTAACTGTATAGCCAAAGGAATACCGATTCTTACCTGCGACGACAAGCACACGAGCCTCTGCTCGTACTACGACGGTGCACAGCCCCGTCGCGATAACCTGCGAGTTGGACACTTTCCCTCGTTTTAATGAATATGCCCCATCGACCGTGCAATGGAAATGGTGGCTGAAGGTGACTTAAGTGGCAGCGACGATTCGATTTAGCACCCTGAGGCTCGGGGTGGGGGGGATGTCATACAGGGCACCGGGAAATGTGACTCGGAGCCGGCGTGCCCCTGTGCCGAGGCACCGTCGCTTCATCATTAGGTCAGTCAGCATCTGCACGCCACCCGACCCCCGAGCTCGAAGAAATTGGCTGTATAAAGGACGCACGGCACAGATGCGGCCCTGAGCACCATCGGGCGGAATGTCCAGCCAGCACAACGCCGCCACGGAAAACGAAGCTGGCGGAAAACAAAGGGGGCGAGGCAAGAAAAGGGCATCTTGTCACCCCGTGCTGTCGAAACCAGGTCCACGATGTCCATCCATTTGCGTGTTTTCAATAACTGCCCGTCCAGTGCAGGGTCCCCGTGATCCAGAGCCTGAGAGTGAGACATTGGGCATGAGGTGGGGTACAACTTCAACACTGTAGGGTGGTCAGGCTGGCATTCATCCAGTCCAATGCACACAACGTTGAGAGGTTATGCAAATGTGGACTGCACAAAAAAAAAAAAATTGAGAACAAATGTTTTTGATACTAGTGCTTGTGAATTTATTCCTCAGCCATCATCAGTCATTGGAGGGATCTTTCATTATTCCCCTCTTGCCAATAGGCTGCACTTTTTCCCCAATAGCTAAGGACTTCAGCATACTGCAACAGTCACTGAGTTAATGAAATAAGCCAAAATACTTTTTTTTTGGTCACACAGAGGGAAAAAAAAAGCTTAAAAAATTACTTCTAGTGAATACATAAAAAAGAAATCTACTTGAGAAGAAATTGGCTCAAGTTGCCTTGAGGGGGAAAACGGCAGAGATTTCAGCGTGAAAGCATTTAAGGAATGTGCATTAAGAGCTTCATTAAAAACATATATCATTGTGCTTTATACTTTAGCAAACAGAGAAATATGTGGAAGGCAAATTTACATGTAAAGACTTGACAGGGGAATTTAATAATATGAGCAACGTAATTCATTCTAAAAACCAATTTCGGTGTGTCATATCCGTGTTGTAGCACTTCAGAGTAGCGCTACGGCGCCATGTTTCACTTTAACTACGTTGCCAGACTTTTTCGGTCGGTGTTCTGATCCGAATTATTTTTACGAAATTGAAGTGGCAACATTCCGGACACAAATTCAGCTCCTCGGCCCTTATTACGCGCTTTCTTTTGGGCCGTAAAAGTAGAGGAGCTTTAATAATTCTTCCGAGGAACTGCTTTAGTTTCGCTGATTTATTTTTTTTGTCCCCACCCAATTACTACCGTGCGACAGCCGACCCTCACCATCGCTTCTGTTCACCGCAGTTAGATCTTTCAAAACAACTCCTACCAGCTGCGCACCACAGCCGAGGGAATAACTTTAAACTTAAGCAAAACTATTTCTGATGGCGACGGTTTGTGGGCGTATGTCTAATTGCACTTTAAAAATGATGAATGGGTGCTTTCTCTTTGAACTGAAGCAAAGATCCTGTTTATATTATGCGGTGTTGGGAAATACATCTCATCTTTGCCTAATCAAATTGACACTATAAAACTGGCGGTGGTAAGCTTACAAAGTTATTCTACCGAGAATAAAATGTATCGTATTTACAGCAATTCAGCAAGGAACCTTCTTCGCAGTCTAATGTATTATAACTGGCAAGAAAAGGCAGAAGATTGCTCGGTGGTGAACCTGCCCTTCAGCGCTCCCCCTCCCATGAGACATGATCGAAACTCGTATATTGCCAATCGCAGCAGCGGGCAGAGGGCATCTGACTCCAAACCACTCTCAAAGGGGAGCGAGGAATTAAAGCTGCGTGAGACATGCTGGAGGCGTGAATGACACACGAGGAATGAATAACAGTGACCAACCCCAAATGTGCAACCGAGCACCAAAAAATTAGCATCTGTGCTTTGATGCTTACTAAGCGCACGATACGCTTCAGCAAATATCAAAGCATATGGAACCATCCGAACTCTTTCAGGGTCATACGATAACAGCTCGTGTTATGTGTGATCGATAAGTGCCACCAGGCAAAAGCACCAGACCCGTGGTACTGGCCCACGTGTGTGTCGCCCAGGACACCCTTTCTGGGCGGCTTTGCGTGAAATACATTAAAATAGCACGACAAGAAACATGAGTTCAACCTGCCCCGAGCGCCAAGTGAGGTTAACCCTCCTAGACCACGTCAACCCTCAGACGTCACGCGAGAGGAGACCGAGCAAAATCTCAGGTGTTGCTCAGTGGACAACCGTGGAGCTGCTCAGTAGAGGCATCTCTGAACAGGTGAACATGACAAACAAGCGTCATTTGTTATTACCGCTGCGAATCACCTCTCACGCCACTGCCATCAGTAACACAGATTCCAAGAGAAAAGTAAACACCCCCCCAACACACAAAAAGGGGGGGTGGGACCCACACACTGTGCCATTGTAGGAGATTGTTCTCCATGTTTGCTGTGCAATTTATGCCAGCATACTGGATTTCATCAAATGAATGCTCTTCAAAACTGCTTCCAGTTTATTAAGTTCTGCAAGAACATTACAGCACGCTTTAAGGTCAAAGTATCATATTTGTAAAAGAAACATGAAATAATTAGTCCTATTATTTAGCGGTAAAATGTACTACTATACACCAACGGTTAATAAATAGTGGCATCAGACTGACTTTCATTTATCAAAAGTGCAAGGGGACACACCAGTTTACGTGAAGAATCGTTCATTTTTGGTTGCGGTTCCTTCCGGTTGTCCGTATAAAGAGAATCTAAACTTGCTCACCTAATTTAATCCCAGTCAAATTCTCTGGGTGGTGGAAAGACTGAGAGGAAAAGTCTGAATGTCTAGGTCTCTGTCCCACAAGTGCTCTCCTGCTTTTCTAATTTGAAGGCTAAATGTACGATGAGATGACTGCTGTACGAATGCAGTCCTCAGGCTAAAATCACCGTGCAGACAAACAAAGCCTTTTTCATCCCTTAAGAGTTCCTCAGTTAAAATTAATAGCTTCTACAGATAGTGTTCAGACCGCAGAACACTCCCCATCAGCGACTGAATACTCTTCTTGGAAGTATTGATAGAGCGATTGGTTGCAAGAATTACCAGTCACATCTGTCACAAGTGCTTCTTTTCTGTTAAGATAACTGCATTGCACAGAAGACAGTATGGCGGCAGCAACTCCATGACAACAACAGGCTGAAGCCTCTCCATGAGGGGAAAAAAAAAAGTTTCTCAAGTCTTTGGAATTATCTGGATCCCTGCGTGAATTGCTCCTACGATGCGATCGGATCTTGGTCTTCAGCTATGTCGTAATAATATATAACAACAGCCTTATTTGACGAACAACACACCGCATTCCACCACACGTCTCCATATCTTTACTGAACAAATAGTTTGAACAATCCAGGTCAGTGACTGAAAAACTATGTGAAGCCATATGTTAAGGCAGCTGTTGAACCGCCTATATTGGCCACACCCTCAACTTAATACTTCTGCACTTGCTGCTCAGACCTGAGTCATTCAGTGCATTCCTTTAAACTCTTTCAGTTCTTGTATATTTTTGGGATTTATTGCTTGAACATCTTGAATTTTTTCAGGATGAAGCCACAGCATCCCAACAGGACTAAGGTCAGGGCTCTGAGTAGACCATTCTATAATACGACACTTATTCTGCCTGAGCCTCTCTGTTGGTGATTTACCAGTGTTTTGGGTCATTGTCACACTGTATAACTCCAGCTCTTCAGAGTTTCAAATCAAAGGCCGATGCCCTGAAATTCTGCCCTGGAATTTCCATATACCCCTTGGAACTCATTAGTCCCTCGACGACTCCAAGCCATACAGACCTTGGAGCAGAAAAACATCAAACATCCCCACACCATTATACTCCCTCCTCCAAACTTCACAGGTGAGATTGCTGGACTTATTGCTGTATGCAGCATATTATGCATTCCTTCACAATGCTTTGCACATTTAACATGCAACTTTTGCCTCGTCCAACACAGACCATTGTTTCAATGTTACTATGGAAAACCCAGGTGGTCTTTAGTAAATGAGAGACAGGAAGAGATGATTTTTTGAAAGCACTGGTTTCCTCCATGGCAACCTCCCATAAACACCACTGTTTGTTTTTTTATGGTAGAATCATTAACACAAACCAGGCACAAGAGATGTCTTCAGGTCCTTACCTGTCAGCGTAGGATTCTTGGTTACTTGCACTGCACAGCGTGACCTTGCACTGATATATGTAGGACACCCATTACTAGCGAGAGTAGCAACGGTGCTGAATTACTTTAACTTGCAAAGTACCTGACTGTGGCCCGAAAGCTCTGGTCTTTAGGATTCCTTCTGTAACCATTTCCAGTCTTATTAGCTTCAACAGCTCTTTTTGTGATGTCCTCTGAAATCTCTTCTGGACTTGCCATGTTGCAATTCAACAAAATTCTGTTATAAAGAGCAGGCAACTAAACCTGTTTCTTTGTTTTTTGCTTTTTTCTCATGTAATAAACCACCCCTGAATCGATTGGAAACAGCTGAATCATTAATTGGAATACCTGACTCCAATTACCCTCTTTACAAGATGTCATTATCCTAGAGGTTTACATACTTTCCATTAGTGACCTTTGTTGTTTAAAAAAAGAACGTTTAGCAAAGACAGAAATGTTGGATGTTGCCATGTTTGATAAATAATATCAAGATCAGACCACATTTTCAGAGGCATTCATGCAGAAATACAGATAATTCCAATGGGTTCACAAACTTTTCACTGCAACTCTGCCTATAATCACTGTAATGCCCCCAGTCTCATGTCAGATTAGTGTTTACTGCCATGGTGCAGCACACATACTGTGGAACTGCCCATTGATCTTGTTTGTCATCTGTATGTTTGCTGAGCAGACAATCGTATCCTAATTCTGCCACCAGTGCAATGACATTCCTATGAGAAAATGAATCCCAAGTGCCCCAAGCTGGAGGCAGTGATCCTGCCCTCATTATAAATAAACCAAGGCCTCTTAGCGATGATTCTAGTGCAAGTAGCCTAGAGTCTACTGGTTCTAACTGACATGCAGTGTGTGTGCATTGCTCAGTCTGGAGGACAATGAATATTCTCAGTAGCCCAGTGTAGAATGTGGCCTGTCACAGCCACACTGTCTCAGTTTTGATCCCAACATCAGACCTTTCACATTCCTTCCACTATCAAAGTGACATACTGCAGAGGCCTCTGTCAATTACAGTCTCCCTGCATCATTCCAAGCCGAAAGAAGTTAATCCAGTTGCTGGACAGTGCAGGCACATATGTCTAAACAAATTTTTAGAAAACAGAAAAGCTGCCCCCACATTTCAAACTATAAATGACTAATATTCATATAGTATGAACTGCATTCATGCAATACAAGTGTTGCGTTTGGGGCTTTAAAACATGTGTTGAACCATAGCTTATGTACATTGGCCAAAAATGATAGAACTGATTGATTAACCATCATTTTAAAGGCCATTACTTTCACGACGGTGTTTTCTGCTGCCCCAAAAAGCGCGGGGCTGACTCATCCAACGTTTTTGAGAGAGGTGCTTACTAATCTTCTTTTCACCGTAGAAACAAACGCTTGAAAACGTTTTGTTTTGTATTGATCTGAAAAAAAAATAAAAAAACACGTGTGTGTGTGTGTGTGTGTGTGTGTGTGTGTGTGTGTGTGTGTGATATGTGTATATATGAAAACAAATTATGGAAAAAAAAAGACATATCTTCAGCTGTTTGGTTGCTGCTGCAGATACTGCTGCACTGCTGCCCAACTATCTGCTGAATCTCCCACCTTATGTGGCAGCAATTGTTCAGACGTTCGTCTTGCAACTTGTTGTTCCCCCTGTAAGACTGGCGCTAGCATGGCACCCTGTTGCCACCTGAGTGTGTTTAAGCCGATTACCGAACTGCACAACTTAAATTGAGTTGCCAAAGTATTGTAATCCACAATACTGGCCCCACTCTCCCACCCTCCTCCCCCCCCAGTCAATTCCACCTGCACCACCAAACATGCCTGGGAATGAAAATAAAATGACCTGACCACTATTCACCCAATGATCTACATGCATGCTTTGGAATACGTGTTGAATTCTCTGTTTTAATTCATGTCACCCATTTCGAAAGGGTGACAAGTGACACTGACCAGACAGCATCACCACTTATGTCCACATCGTGCAACAACCCACCAGCACAAGTGCAGATGGGAAAGATGCTCTCGCCGGGGCTGAAATGGAAGACAAGCAGATGAATATAAAGGGACTTACTGGTGATCCTTGAAGATGCGAGCAGCGGGACTCGGGAAAATGCGCATCAACAACCTCCCCGCAGAACTGCAAAGACAATCCAACCGTGGACCTTCACACACTGTTGGCCGGATCCCGTGGAAACACCGTGAGATTTACACGTTTACACCGGGAAAGAAAACCAACACAACACAACGAAACAAACGAACCCTTGAATGTGCTGGAAACAAAGGGCTCGCTTGTCCGAGGGTCTCATCCATGAAACATATGAGGGGGTTAAACAAAAAAAAAAAAAAAAATCAAACGATGGAATTCCCACCAATAGTTCCTTTTAAAGCGGTATTTCGATCGCTCGTCGGGGGCCGCCGGGCTATAAAAACGTCTCTGAACCGCAGTACATTTTGTGGAAAAACATTATTCTCGTTCTTAAAACATCTTCAATACACTGAAACTGCTACCAGTTCATAACGGAAAAAAATAATAATATCATC
This sequence comes from Arapaima gigas, assembly GCA_900497675.1. Classification (NCBI taxonomy): domain Eukaryota; kingdom Metazoa; phylum Chordata; class Actinopteri; order Osteoglossiformes; family Osteoglossidae; genus Arapaima; species Arapaima gigas. The sequence continues at coordinate 112,324 of UFQX01000084.1, forward strand.
TCCAGAGAGGTGACTCATGTGTTGTTTCCTTAAATGGAGACACTGTAATTTTTTTTTTTTTTTTTTTAAAGCTGAACCATGTTTCACGCCAATATTTTGATATTTGTATTTCGACTGCTATTTTGTAAATCTGGGTATTCTCCCGAAAAAGTCCGTCACGATGTAGTCACATCCCCGCCAATTCGACATGCCTTCTCCTCCACTTCTCCCCATCAAACTTTTCCATCCTTTCTTCTCCTTCTCCTCGGGACCCCTAAACCAAAGAGAAATCTGATTAGATTTCCACTCACAACCCAGTGCGGGTTTCTTCCACATTCCTCCGTCAAACTTTTCCTTTCCCTCTATCTGTTACCACGGAATGAATGAATGTCTTCATTCTTCATTGGGGCGGGGGGGGGGGGGGGGGGGGGGGGACTGTTGATGCGAGTCAGACGGCAGGGCCGTTCTCTCTCCTGCGCGCCCTGACAGCTCTTTGTGGAGCAGCTCATTGATTCACACACCGCTGTACAAACACGGCTTGCTAAAGGTCAACATTTNAGTGCAACATTTCAGTTTATATTCTGCAATCCTCAAATGGTGGACTGTGGAGGTGCAGCGCCCCTCTAAAATAAACGGGGCACTTTTTTATTACAAGGTGTCACTGATTTTCCCCCCCCTTCTTCTTCCATAAATCCACGCAAAGATCAGAAGATCCGCAGATAACAGTTTAGACGTGTCGATTCCTTTTTATACTTCCTGGGTTGTGATCCTCAGAATTTAGCACGGGAAGATCCACCAAGGAGCAGAAAGAACAGGTACCCCCCCCCGGAAACACGGAACTCTGCTTGCTTTCAACATTTTTAGAGGCGTTTCACACAGCAGTTCCGACTAGGTAAGAAAGGAGGCTGTGGAAAAGCCGCACGTGATCCTCTGCCCATTTCCAGTCTGCTTTCTCGACTAAAATATAAGAAAACACTGCACAGAATAGCTGCACATAGAGCTGAAACACACTTAAAAAATACCCCACCTGAAGAGGGTAGGTTTGAACATGTACCTCGCTTAAGCCGTCATTCATCATACGCCGCAAATCCACGCGGCGAGAAGCATCAGAAGCTTCGCTCCCCTCCCCTCCCCCCCCCGTTTTAGAGCCAAATGTCCGGAGGGTCCAGGTTTGTAATCCGCAGCTGTCCGATAGCGCCGGTGCGGCTGCTGCCTGTTTGCGGGTCGCCGTTTAACGCAAGAAGCGCTCCGGTGTGTCTCCCTCCCGACGCGACGCCGAGCATCGCTCCGTCCTCCGCTGCTCTCCATCACCTCCCTCCCGGCACCTTCTCCCGTTCCTTCCTACCACCCATTTCTAAGGCATGGTTTCCTCACGCTTGACCGGTGCCTTTTTCCTAAGGACTGGATGTCATGAACGTGGTAGGAGATCGGGGGCTGTGGGGTTCAGCTGAGTGTGTGTGTGTGTGTGTGTGTGTGTGCGCGCGTGCGTATGTGTGTGTGTGTGTGTGTGTGTGTGTGTGAGAGAGAGAGAGAGAGAGAGAGAGTGAGTGTGTGTATATGGAGCACTCCGCAGCTCTTCTCTGCCACCACCACCACGCAGCACGCTGGCCACCTACCGGCTTCTCACTCCAGCCTTGAGACCCTCTTCAGGCGCTGGACTCCCTGAAACGGGAAGGCCAAGGAGTGCCGGCTGGACATTTAGTGGTCAAGGTGGAGATGTCAGCGCGTGGTCCTCCGGGCCGTGGTCCACGCATCAGTGAAAGTTACCAGGTTAATGACGGATGGGGTTTCAGTCAAGATGACTTCATTCATATGTACAGCAATTCCTCCTATACGAACTTTTTCTATCCGAATTTTCGCTGTAACAGCGAAATTAATACCTATACCTGTATCCGAATCGAAACTTTTGTTATAACTGTTTATTCAAAGCTTATACACAATAAAAAAAAAATCAAACCACAAGTAAAAATCAAACAAACAAACAAATAAACACCATACAGTGCCATACAATGAACTGTAATAAAATAATAATGTTTGTATAGTAATAAACTCCGTTCTGTGTGTTATCAGCTGTTTCTGCCTGTTTTGCTCTGTCTGAACACGTTTGCTGCGTCACCATATTTATTGCGTTTTTTTTATTTTTAAAATAAAACTTTGTTGTGTCAAAGACGTGCACGCACCCGGTTATTTTGACACACGTCTTTATTCCCTTTATTCAACATCTCATAACACTGAAGTCCCACTGCGAACCCCGCGCGCGCGCCCTGTCGTCTGCCGTGTGGTGCGCAATTAGATTCGGATACCGAGGAATTACTGTTGTGTGTCAAAGATTAAAATATCAAATATCAATATCAAAAATAAAAACAACACCACTGGACTCGAAAATGGAAACGAGTTTTTAAAATAATTGGCGTTCTTGTAATCTAACTTTTGTTCTGTTTATTGAGAAGTGTGTCAAATTTGTTTACCTTGTCACCAAAAAAAAGCCACAGCCCTAAAATGGCAGGACAAGTGCATTGTGTAGTGAAAAGACGTATAACAGGGTCATTTCTAAATAGGAAATGATGGAAAATGTAATTAATGTGGCCCAAACCTGGTTACTTTTCCCAGGTTAACCACTGGTTTCCCTCATCAGCAAGTATACACATTTAACACTAAATCCAAAAGTTATTTTTAGACATTTCGGATGATTTAAAAGAAAATTACTGAAGATGCTGCGGATACATGGCGGCGAAGCGAATTGAGAACAGTAGCCGCAGGAGGCAAAAACAAACACACACAGTACTGTACTGTAAGGTATCTACCACAGCAGCGTTTTCTTCAAAAGCGTCTTTCGTAATCATAACATCAATTTTAGAAATAGTTATCAAAATATAAAATCACATTTTTCTAACTTTAAATGTCTAGCTAGAATAGGTCCTCCAGGGAGACCTGCTGCATTCTGCTATAAAAGTGTCTTATAGTGAAACATGGCCTCAAATAAGGAGCAACATATCTGCAAAACAACATATTGCTGGATATCATATATTAGAAATAAGGTCATGCAGTTGCATAACATCTTGTTAGGCTTTTGGGGAAACTGAAAAAATATCAGTAAAAGTCCTCAAAGGAGTTACACTAGTGTTTAGGGGAAAACATGTATAACCGATTCCGGCCCGAACCATATGTATTTATATTTCCAAGAACTCCGAATCGACGGAACGGAAAACTGACGCCACATTGAGTAGGTCAAGTTCTGTACCTGTGTCATATGGTAAACACGACCAGTAACATTACCTAGTAATCTGTTAGTGCAAATATCACATTTTTTTACCCCTCAGCACATCGTGGTTTGCATTATTCTCAATAAAACTGTGAGTTATACTTTCATATTTACTGTCCAGTTTTAAGAAACGACTGATCTTTGTTTGCTTTATCGTATCATTTGTTTACCCTTTTTCTTTTTTACAGGGGGTCATATGAAAAACCCAGGACACATATTTTTGTTCTCTCTGTAATTCTGTTACTGTGTCTTATTTTTGTGCACTAAGCTAAGCTATGCAGATACTCCCTACGCAAACAAGCACAAAAGAATTCCTACTTAAAATTCGGTATTCGGAAGTATCTCGTTCACGTCCCTCTAGCGCCAACGCTGTCCGAAACCAGTCAGCTAGAATTTCATTTATACCCTTAAAGTCATATCAGCAAATACCTGCATTTATTAAACATCCTGTGCCAACTGGTCAAAAATGTCATTAGTGTTGAGAAATCTCATATATCTAAGTTAGTATGATACTTGTACCTGTCTTCTGCACACATAAGCACATTGAAAAATCAGCAAAATATTATTATTATCGCAGGTACTGGAGAGGCTTTCACTCTGAGTCGGTCTGTCCGCTGGTGTCTGTCACTGGACCAGAGGTTAAACGGGAAGCAGCACACGCGCGGCGCAAGGCATCTGCTCCAGCCATCCCTCCTCCTTTTACAGGGCCAGCAGCTATGCCTTGGGAGGGGCCGATAGAGAGTGCGCCCCCCGCTGGGGGATTTAGAACGCGTTGGCAGGTATCCGCCCGGGCCAGGTGAGGGCTGCGTCCGATCCTCGAGAGGCGGGAAGCCAATGCAGCTTTGCCCGCGGTGCTGTCTGCTCTGGCCTGTTTCCAGGGCCTCGGCCGCCTCTCCTGGAATGGCATTTCATGTTTAATAAATCAAGAAGAAGCACCAAAAAAAACTCTACAGTATATAAACACATATACAGATGTGACCTATAAAACGGCCTATAAACAGCGGCTGGTCGTATTACCCAGCAGTGATCTCCCTTTTGCTGAGAGGTATACGATGATGGCGACGGCGATGATGGCAACAGCAGCGACAATAACAGTGACGGACTTCCACGTTTTAGACTCATCTTAACACCGTCAGGTGCAAAATGCAGTCTGCGGCAAGACGCCCGTTTTTTACCGGCATTTTTTCAAACTCTTCGACGTCCAGATCAGCGAATTTGCAGCCAACATCCTTCGTGCGACTGGTCCCCTTGACTGGTACGTTGAGCTTGATTCAATTCAGCCAGGCTCAAAAAATGAACATTTTTCTCTCACTATTAGCGCCCTTAACCACATTCTTCTGTCATTTCTTTAAAGGACAGCCATATCTGAGCAGTGAAGGGGTGATAGGTTTAAGGACCATTTGTGGCCTCTCGTCGTCCTCCTTCCGAGGCACAACTTTATGCCCGAGTTGCAGTGGCGGATCTTTGCTTTTCGGGGTTAAATCTCAGCTTTGAACTCTCTGACGGGATTTTTACGTATCTAATTTGGATTTGACACAGCACACGCGCTGAATATTTATGTAATCAAGATGTTTAAGTTTTTACTTTTGACTGACTGCTCTATAAATATATATTTTGAATGTGTGCAGCAGGTTTTGAGGATCAGGAGTTTTAATCATTAATTCATTAACATAAATCTGCCTATGTAGGTTACCGCTCGCAAACCCCTCCTCCTGCCCTAAATCCAGCAACAGGATTAGCGGGCCTCCGTCGCCCACCTCCAACCGCCGTTACCTACGATTGATAGAATTACATAAAGTCTTTGCGAATTAAATGTGTTTTTTTTCAAATTGTCATTGTTTAAACGCGGTAGGTCATGCCATTGTGATGCAGTTTAAAGTTACCTGGACGACTTTACTCGGCACATTTGTTCTTGCTGCACCTCCGTCGTGCTCTGCCTTCATCGATTATTTGCCCTTCCTCTTCTCCGTGCGTCTGACACTGGATGCCCACTGGCTGTTGCAGGGATCTTGAAGATGGTTAGTTCTGACAGTTGGGGTCAACCCGACGCAATCTTGCGGACCACTATAAAGTATTCCTCAAAAGTTGTTTCTTTGCACGTGACAGGACCACACGAATTAAACAGGGGCCACTTTTTTGGGTCAAGCAGGTCATCGAAAATGTGCATCACGATGCATTTATTAACGCGCAAATATTTTAGGCCTGATTTATAAATTTGTACATATAGATAAGCACACGGGCCCAACACACACAGGCAACAGTCCGTACTGCTGTCACTCGTGCGCAGTTCGGTTATTAAATCCCGGTTACAATGATTTTGCTAATAAGAACGATAAAACGTAACTAGATCGTATTTTGCAAGGTCACGCAGAAGTATTTTTGTAGCCGTTGTTGTTTCTCGTACGACAGCAATGGACCGGTGCGTTTTAAGTGCGGCGTTTCCCCAGTGGAGAGTTACTGCGTCTGAACGTTACTTCTTTGATCGAATTAGATTAATGGGCGTTTGCCATTTAATTTAAAGCACGAGGGCAGAGAGAAGAAGACCAACGCAGCGCCTATCAGCGCATCGAAAAAAAGAGAAGGGGAAGAAACAAAGTGACATTGCGGAGAGCAGAAAAACAAGAGAAAGACGATGCGTCGATATATGCTAAAACGCGGCGAGTCTGGGGAGAGGGAAGCCAAACTAATGCAGCTCTCTGAGTAACAGAACAGAAACGGGCGAGTTTAAAGGAGATGGAAAGGTGCGCAAAGAAGTCATTACGCGATTCTGCTTTTAGAAATATACGTCTTGCTAAGGTGGAGGATCGGGTGGGAGTAGGAGGGAAAGCATGAGCGCGAGAGAGTCTATTTGTGAATGATAACAATATACATTTATGTTTAGTATACATTAAATAGCCCGAGATTATTGGCTTCCTGAATTCATTAGTATTGACCATATATATAGCAACTCAGGGTTCTACTTGTATCTCTTTTCTTTACCCTCTTAAGCACATTTTGAAAAAAGCAGTGGGAAAAAGTAACTGTTTTAAATTAAATGTGGCAGAGAGAGGGGGGAGAACACGGCTGTATTTGTCTAAAATGGTAGCTATTATTAATATTTCTTTACATAGCTGCTGCCTTTGTTCAAGGTGAAGCCACGTCTCGCTGGGAGACCCACCAAATTGCCATTATTACACAGTAGACATTCACCAGCGGATATTTCGCCCGACTTTTCGTGCTTAAAGGTCCTAATGCGGGGTTTAATAAACTGTGGAGTACAGCGGAGGACTTGTATAAAACGGGGAATTTGAAAAACGGGCCGCTTATTTTAAGTCTTCTGCTGGCAAGTGTGGAAAAATATTGCAGTTATACCTGACCAAGAACATTTTAAAATTGACACCTCATAGCCCAAATAATGTGCTGTTGATGCAGCCGCCACCCCCGGCTTTCACTCTTATACCTCTGGGTCTCCGTCTTATCAAAGACAACATGCACCATTGTCTCACTTTCCTTGGGCGGTGTAAACAGTCGATGTAACATGAACACATGCACGCTTTACCATGCCACTTCCAGCCAGGGGAATTTCGAGTCTCTAGTTATTTTCCGCTTCCAGTGCTTGTTATGAATCTTAATGGCATACCAGGGCAGGCAGCTTCTCATACCTTCCCAGTTTAACCATACACGTGCACACTAAGACAGGCCAACATGACACCCTTGTTTCCACGCTGTTCCAAAGAGGCAAACCTTGTCTCTCAGACTGAAGTGCCAGGGGATATTTCTCTTCCATTATTGGAGGAGAAAATGGCCTGGGGGGGTGGGGGGTCAGTGCCATCTGCAATTAAGAGATATTATTCTTGGTGGGTTTTGGCGAAGGGACCGGCATTTCTGTCGGCGGACACGTTTTGTCCTGCTTCTTAACATGCAAGACGCACCACTAGACTTTTGTGGGAAGACTTGTAATTTCTCAGCAGGAATCGAGAACCTCACCAGTGCGTATGCTCTCCCTCTGGCTGCCCTTTTTTTTTACAGTCTTTTAGCACTCAGCGATTTTTGTGTTCCGGAGCGCAGCCTTTGACATTCTCCTTTCTACAATCACATGGTGATCAATGGACAAGGTCGGGAATTCTGTAGAAAGTGTGTTTCGACCGGGCGTCGTAACTGGTCGAGCATAATGCCGTTCTGTCGGAGAGTAACTACACGAGGACTAAATAACAAACGATGAAATCCGTGTTACTAAAAGATATCACACGGGTTCTCTGTCTACTGGAGTGACTACAGGAGTAGGGCCAGCTCAGCCTGTACGCTGAAGGTTATCAAAAGCCGGAGACACAGAAATCCAAGTTGTATGTCACTGCCCAGACATCTTTCCTCATTTGCACAAATTTATCGGCAGAGAATGATCTCGACGGACCTGTCGAGCAGGAAGGAAGCCGGTCTTCGGAGCCCCGCATGCCTATACTTTCCTTAAAAAAATATAGTCGTGTCATTATAGTCATTACTTCTTATGATCTGCGAATATGGCGAAATACGTTTGCGCCCACTTACTTCACTTGTTTTGTTTGTTTGTGGTAGACAAGGGAATATTGATTTAATCGAGCTGTATGTCAATTTGGAGAAAAAGTGCTTCTTAAATTAATAAATGTAAACGTAGTGTTGTGAACAATGTAAAGGTGAATTTGACATATTAAACATGATTTTCAATTCGGTCCACCCATCCTGAAATCTGCATCCCGAAATTTTTGCGACTTTTTGCATTTATTTCCATCCCAAAACAGAGGGATTATAGCCGTGTGTGTGTGTGTGTGTGTGTGTGTATTTTTTTATAAAATGGAAAATGATCTTTGCATAATATTACCTGCATTTCCATCTATCATATTCCCGTGCTGTCTAGGAAGTGCTTATGCAAAAATTGAGGTTTGTGCAGGTGAGCTTCATTAGGAAAAATTGCATTGTTATTTAGTTGAATATTTTAGCATAGAAAATGAAAAAGGATGTCATAACCATTTAAAATCTCATGCGCCAGGCTTCAGATTTCCATTTCTGTTGAAATATAAGTAAATAAATAACCATTTGCAGGTCCTTAATGCAGCAAGGTGCCAGTAAATACATTTACAATTAATTACGGCCTCGACTGCGACCGGGGCTGGACGGCACGGTGACTCAGTGTGTCTCACAGCACCCCTGCGGCGTGACTGGACATGGGTTCGAATCCAGCTTAGCGGTTTGCATGTTGTCCCTTTGTTCATGGGTTTCCTGTCAAGGTCCAAAGACATGTGTTTCCAGTGAGCTGGAACATCTAAGTTGGTGTGTGTGTGTGTAGTCAGCTGTACAAATGGCTGAGTGACTGTAGGAAGTTTACCGCCGTGTATCTAGTGCGGTAAGTCACCTCGCTGTCAGCAAAATACTGCTTAATAATAATAATCGCTGTTTGTTGCCTTGGAGAAAGCTGTCAGCTAAATGAATAAATATAAATGGGCTGTAACCTAACTTTCTGAAGTGTGCGTGTGTGTTTTTCTTGCAGTTCGGTTCTGCAGACATTTGTTAACAGCGCAGAGCTGGTTCAGAATGTTACTCATGTCTGTTGAAGGTGTCATTTTCTCTCTATTTTACAGGCAGTGATGTTCACCATGGCAGCTGCTTAAAGACTGGGTAGATCAAACATTATAAGCACCTTCCCTGATGAAAAACTATCTTCTTTGCCTCTTTAAGCTGCTAATGGTACATAAAGATGACAGATTAAAGAGTCATATTGAATGTAAAGCAACATAACCAATCTGGAAATGTGTATTTACTTTGTTGCAGTCGCTGTTATGCATTTTCTGACAGAAGCTATTCAGAATGAATTACTTGTATTTCCATACGTACTGCTATTAGACGGGTAAATGCACATTTATGTTGTTTACCTTTTGTTTCTTTGTGAAGTGATCAACATGTATGGCTTATGTACAAGAATGTGCTGGAACATCTGCGCGGAAGCAGCAGTCGCATTTCCAAGTTTTTCCAAGAGTCTCAGCTGTGTTTTATGTAGCGTAATTTGCCCGTCATTTACCCTTAAAGTGTGTTTGTTGGGAACTTCAAAATTATATAACAGATGAGACTGATTCGATGTTGCTACCTGTACCAACACGTTGTCATACTTATAGTACATATTGAGCATGTTCAGGAGCAGTTAATGTTAGCTTTGTGCATCCAACACTGAGAAAATGAGACTATTTTTTCCAGATTTATGGAAAAATAAGGTTTAATTTTGATATTTTTGGAGTAGAATGTGTAGTGTGAAGCTTATTTGTGTGCTTTTTGTGTTGTAAAGGTATTGGTTAGTATGATGATAAAGAGTTCGAGCACATTGCCTTCAAACTTTGTGTAACAAGATTATCGCTTTCTCTGGGTCATAGAGACGCCATTATCTATCTATCTATCTATCTATCTATCTATCTATCTATCTATCTATCTATCTATCTATCTATCACACAATAAGTCAATGGCACATTTATCTCCCAACTGATATCCAGGGTATGCAAAAGCTAAGCGAGAATTTGCTTTTAATACAAATGCTAAAATTTGTTTTAAGCATCAAGATTGACTTTAAAACATTTATACATATCTCCTAAACCCAGCTAAATGTCATCCCCCAAAAGATATTACAGCCGACACAAATCTCCAAACCCACACAAAAAAGGTTTCTCGGTCAAAACACACGGTAAGGGATTGTTGGCCTTGGTGGATTACAAATAAATAATTGCAGATGGGCGCCAGAAGCTTTGAAATGATGGGGGAAAAAAGCACGACTGCTTATGGGAAACACTTAAAATGAAGTTGTAATCCGGAACAGTTCACCCAAACCTTACCTTGCGATTAGCATATTAACTATGTTTTGGAAATGTCACGCTAAATTAAATGAAAGCGGCTGCAGTCGCGTAAGTAAAAGCAATACACAGCACTATATTTAATGATAAATTCCAACGTGTTTGTTTCTAGGGGTGCTTTTTTCGCACTTTGTTTCCCCAGAGATCTATTGAAGTTTAATAGAACTACGCAGAGAAGAAGCTATTTTGCTGCCCAACCAGCTCTTTGGGATTTGCATGACATTTAAATTTCCAGCAGGAAGATAGTCTTGCCCCCAGCCTTGAGACATCAGACGAAAATGGGAGAGTAAACCAGTCCTACTTTGCTAAAATGCATCTTAACTTTATTGTGCTGGGGGAGGGGAGGGGAGGGGAGTTTGGGGGGGGGGATTCCTGAGGATTTCTCTCCCCGGTGCCTTGAGGAACACGCCGTTCATGAAGGGCCTCGCCTTATCGCCGAATGCCACAAACGATCCGCTGAACTTTTCCCTGCCTCACAAATGTCTCCTAAACGGCGAATGCCATCGGAGGCGGCCCAGAGTTCGTCGCCTTGGCAACCAGTATGGCAGGGATGCTTATTAATTATTTTTAGGTATGTAAATTCACTGTTCAGGTTCATTCTGACATATTTTAACGTGGAAAAAATCTGTCTCTTTCTTTGAAAAACATGCTAAATAAATGGATGCAAAGCACTCCAAAGCAACTGCCAGTCAAATTATTTTAATACGTTTGCTGACGCTTGTTAAGCAAATGGTTTGCGTTTGTGGTGCTTGTTTGTGAAGGGCAACTGCTCTGAGGATATAATAAAGATTTAAAGGCTTTTTTTTCATTTTCACAGAAAAAAATGCATATCCAGTTTTTTTTTAATTCACCTTTTTGTTTCTGTCCTACAGCAGCACATTCAAAGTTTTCATCTCCATCCTGTTGAACATCTTTGGCACCACTTCAAAACCGAGCATCATCCAACCAACCTGAACCACCTGCTGCAGATTTGTCAAGATGGGCTGGGAAAACAACTTTCAAGTCGTGTGCAAAGCTGGTACATACTTCCCCCAAAAGACTTAAAACTGTTATTGCAGCAAAAAGTGGCTCTACCAAATATTGATGTGTGGGGTTTGAACACTTGAGCAAGCATTTCCGGTTTTTCATCCTCTTTAAAATGCCTGCATACAAATGACTTGCTTTGGCTTTGACAAATGTGTAAGCGCACAATATTTTCTTATGAACTAGTGTGGTCAAACTTTCGATCGTACAGCAACGGACAATAATATTTGCGTGACCCAAAGATTTTCATTGTTAGCGAAGGACATTCAACATCCCAGGCCGTATATTACGGCACAATATTTATTCTGAGTTCGTGCAAACTGTAGGTGGTCCTTGGGAGTTTTCCAAACATCACCCAGAAGCCAGACGTGAGCTTCTTAGACTGAAATGTTCCCATAAACAACCGGTGTGCTTTTGTATTCAACAATGATGTGTCAACTCCTCAACTTTGTTCTCCTGTCTTTGCATTCTTTTATGTAATGTTTTCTTTTGTGTCTTTTTGCGGATTTGGTCTGGACCACTGAAGGTCAGTGCATTATTCCTTTGAAACACAACCAGCTGGCAGAGCAAAGGAACAGACATACAGCACAAACGGCAGACATACGGAGTGGTTGAGTTGGTACGAGGAGTATTCTTCTCCGCGGCAGGTGCATTGTGGGAGGAGTGGGCATGGGCCGTCGAGGACGGTCCTAAGGAGTGCCCTTTTGATTGTGACAGAACATCCCCGTTATTTTGAGGCTCGCGGCTCACGTCGGGCTGACAGCTCGCCCGGGGGCATGACGTAGAGCTTCTGCAGCACAGCGAGCCCGATGACTTGTCCACCTAACAACGTGTTACGAAGCAATCGGATTTCCCGTAAATCAAAACAAATAATTTGCTGACACGCTTCGTGTGTGGAGTCGGACTGCCCGCGACCACGGCGTGAAGAATAACACCTTCTCCCTCTTTCTTTCTGACTTGCGTCATCGTTTTAACAAGAGTTTGACATTCTTCGTTTTTCTTTTTTTTTTTAACATGGACTATTGATCAATACTTACGCAGGGTTATGGATTTGCTCGTTCATCGATCACGCCAACATGCGGGGCGTTGTCGCGTTTTCGCTAAATCGTCCGTGGCATCCTCGACGGAGTGGCGTTTTGGGCGGAAGTCGTTGTCTGAATGTTCGTCAAAGAAACGCTAAAATATATCTTATGTTCTAAGTTTTAAATGGTTCATTACCTCGGGAATCTTAATTTTCATTCGCACATTCCTTCAGGCCTAGAGCAACAAAACCACGTGAATCCCATTTTAGAGTCGGAACTTTAGTCGAAACTCTCATTTATCCAGAACCACCAGTTGGTTTAAAGTTTAGTTTGTGTCGTGGCGGCATTTTAAAGGATTCGCCGCTGCGAAGTAACCGAAGCAAATAAAAGTTTTATTAACAACCAGACGTACGTACAGCTTTTGGCCCACGCTGAAACTCCAGGTCGGCCATAACATCACATCGCTACCATATTCGCCAGCGCAGCACAAAGCAGATCCCACCACGGTCTGGCTGCTTGCTTTCCTTTCTGTATATAGTTTATGTTAAAACCCCAATATGCTGTTACATTTTGTTTGTACTGTAGCATCCCAGCGGGGCACGGAACACGTACACACCCTGCATTAACACAAAACACACACCAGTTCCTGAACGTGTCTGATGAGGTAACTATTGGAATTAAACTTATAAATAAAAAGATATTATTCAGCCATTCTTAATGTGGTTCCGTGCCTAGTTTTCTTCTTCCATTTATTAACCGCACGAGAGATTTACGCTACAGATGTAATAGACGTAACATAGATTGGATCCTGCTCTCAAATTAAAAGTGAGGTATGATCAGAGACGGAGAGGGAAGAGAGAAGAGGGTCCGTCCTAATCTTCTGGGCATCGACTGCAAATGCACGTCGAGCCCTTTTTCCGTCCGGTTCCTCTCAGTTTGTAGAGCTCAAACGCTCAGGTAGGATCACATCTTGCGGAGGATGCGGGCAGAGCCGTGAAACAGCCAAATATTTTGTTTGTAAACCCTTAAAAGCCACAAGCCAGCTCCTGCTAAAACTGATGTTTTAGTTATTCCTTTTGTTTTCACACACCAGTAAATGCAAAGTGCTTTTTTTTTGCTGAAATACACTGTTTGCCTACTAATTCTATATCCTTCTTTCTCATATATAATGCATGCTGGGTCAAAAACAGGTAGTTAAATATTTCATACCTTTTTTTGTCAAAATCCACTGCCAGATCCCTCATTATAATTGTAAATTTCTCTAACACATGATTATTTCAAAATCCTTTGTGTATAATTGTCTTGAAAATATGTGGCTTCAATTATAAATGCACTCAAAATAAAAGTTTAATTACAAGCTTTCTCCACAAACATAAATATCTGCCTTTCGAGTCTCACGATCAGAATTACCTGCGAGGTTCAAAGGAAGATAAATCTCTTTTTTTTTTTCAAGAGAGAGGAGGTTGCGGGGGGGGGGTGGGGGTCCGTGAAATGGAGAGAGTGAGATGGGGGGAGGAGGAGAAGCGAGACCTGAATTTCTAACGCTTTCATCTTCCATTACAATAATGCCCTTTAGAGTAAATGAGCTTCATGTTTCAAAATGTGACAAGCGTGCTGTTCAGCTGATGCATGTATTATTTTCCCTTTTATTATCTCCGTTCTCGTTCTCAGTGGCTAACTTTCATAATCTACCCAAGGACCCGCTTTTATCCAGGACTTCATAAAATAGGAGAAATTTAACAAACATTTGTAAAAGGTCGGGCTCGGATAATCACATAATGTGTTTGAACCTTTGTAAATGTTAATGCATTACTTTGTGCTAATTAACACATGAGACGTGTGACTGATAAAACCCAAACTGCCAGCATTTGTACACCAGGCTTCTGCGTGCGAAAAGCCGATCCCTTTAATAGCTACTGCGTCGCGATTGTATTAATAGGTGTTGAACACTAGAAAGTGGGTGTTTTGGGCTATTTCCACGTGCAGCTGGAGCAGTGTAGCCCGTGTTGACACGGCAGCATGGTGGCGCAGCAGGTAGCGCTGGTTTCTCACAGCAACTGGGCTCTGGGTTTGGATGTGGCCTTCGGGCCGGCTCAACGCACGTGGAGCTCTAAACTTTCTGTAGTAGGTTTTTGTGACTCCTGCGTTGTAAGTCACCTTGGACAAAGGTGTAAACTAGATAAGTACTGCTACTACTCTGACTACTGCTACTAGTCAACAACAACAACATCCAACCTATTTCAAGCCTCTGTTTCTCCTCCAGAGAAACTTTTTTAACGGTATTAGTTCCCGAGAACATGGCTTTAAAATTTTTTGCTATTTCAAGTGTACTGTCTACAGTCCGAGCACATGACCTGAATTGTTGCAAACATCTAAAATATGCAAAACATCTTTCATCAAACTACCTGTCTATCATCTATGCGTTCAACTGTCTTTTATTTTGAATACAAAAATGAGACAGATAAAAATAATATCCATCCGTTATCAGCAACTGCTTCATCTTGGTCAGGGTCAAGGAGGTGCAGAGTCTAGCAGCAACATCAATGACAAAAACAACAACAAGAACAACAACAACAATAATAATAATAACAATAATAACAATAATAATAATAATACAACTGCAGGCTGCCAATTGTTGTGCCAGGTATGTTAAAAACTTTTTCTGAATTCATGTTGCAAAATAAAAATTGGCAGGGCTGTTGAGTCACAAACACTTCAGATAGTACCAGAAGTACACTGGATATAATTTAATCGACATTTAAAAACTGTGTTGGGTATTCGTTCACCAAAAAAAAGTTTTTTAGTTTTATAATCTGTTTCCTTCCTCAATAACTCCCATATTTATAATTTAATTTCTTATGAGCAGGAATTTTGGTTTACGTCCATATTCAAAGTTTTTTTTTTCCCCCACCGGGAGATAAGTGCAATGTCAAGAGCTATTTATTTGCTGGTCAGCTGCAGAAGAAGCTGGGGATGTTTTGGTTCGAGATATTTTTAAGCAGAAAAGGCACATTGCCAGATTGCAGCCTACACAGCAAATATGTAAACAAGTTACACATGAACCTGCAAGAATTTTTTTTTTTAACCAGGTTTCTTTGCTTGAGGCAAATAAACGGGTGTCGGGGTACCTACTAATTTATTAGTGGCTTAATTTCCCCAATTTTCAATAACAATAACAATTACAACAACTGCTTACATTATCGGCAGGTCGTGGTGGTCAAAAACAAACTGAAAAACCGCATTCATTTTGTATTTTGTCACACGTGTAATTGGTGGGTTGATTATTTCATTTAGACTTTAAATGACACAGAAATGCTTAACTTGAAGACGTGTACCTACAGAGCATATGGTAACAAGATCAATTTGTCTAGAATTGCTAATCCGAACGAGAGCCGCAAAGCGCATGCAGATAAGCTGTTGAATCGCGGCAGAAATTTCGACGGACAAATTAATGATTTTTAGGAGGCCTTAAGCTCAGTTGTCGTCACTGGTTGCATCCAGAACGTTGTGTCGCCACCATGTGCTCCCACATCCTCCAGACAATAGGGGGTGCCAAGGCTGTAAAAAATAATAATTTGTTGGATATTGAAGAAGTATATAAGTGAAATTTTGGTTGACTAAAACAGGTGAAAACAAATAAAATAATTATCTACCCTCATTCCTCAGCATGTTTGTTCGTTTTGGTAACGGGTCAGACGGATGTAAAGGTCTTGCCACCGTCAAATAACTGGACTAATGTACGTGTGTTACGTGAAGTCTGGATGGAAGATGCAACATGTTATTTATACTCCTCTACCCTGGTATTTGAGCTCACGGTTTTTGAATTCCTAAAAGAACAAGCAATATTAATATGTGTCTCAGCATCTGAGTCAAGAAGTGCAGTCCGAGCGAAGGCAAACCACATCATTGAAATATTCCAAATCGCAGAGTACGACTGTGACACTAGGTGGCAGCACTGCGCCCAGCACCTGCATTCTCAGTCTTGGCCTCGTGTGGCCTGGGTTCAAACGCAGTATATTTTGTTCACTTCTGTTCAGTCAGTTAATAACCCAGCAACAGTTCTTTGCAACAACAGCCCATTAGAGCAGATACATTCTATATTGTTTTTAGGTCTTCATTTTTAAAATGCATTAGCTAATTAAATTTTTATTGTTTTTACTATTTAGAATAAGAAATGACACATAATCTATGATATTAAATACTAAAAGACAAATAGATAGATATTAAAAGGTATAGTACTGTGCAAAAGTCTTAGGCACCTGTGGAAAAAATGCTATAAAGCAAGGATGGATACAAAAATAATGCCATGAACACTTATTAATCAATAAACCTTCTAAAAAGTGCAGTAGACAAAAAAACCTCCATCAGATCAATATTTGGTGGGACCACCCTTTGCCTTTAAAACAGCATCGATTCTCTTATGCAGACTTGCATGCAGTTTAAGGTAGAGGTTGGTAGGTTCTTCCAAACATTTGAGGAACTGGCCACAGTTCTTCTGCAGACTTTGACTGTCTCTGCATGTCCTCCCAGACTGACTTGGTCATGTTGAGATCAGAGCTCTGTGGGGACCATACCATCTGTTGTAGGATTCCTTCTTTTTGCTCAAGATAGTTGTGTATGACTGAGATTGGGTGTTTGGGTCATTCTCAGGCTGCAGAATGAATTTGGGACCAATGAGAAACCTCCCTGATGGTACATAAGAATCTACCTGTACTTCTCAACACACATTCAAGTTGCACACCTAAGTCTGCATATCAACACATACTTTCATATGAATGACTAATTCGCTGTTGGATAATTAGGTACCTGGCGGTTAAAGTGCTCTTTTTCATGGTAAAATTGGTATTAGGGAGTGTTATTTTGGGGAAGTGAATTGGGGTTTCTCAGGTGAACTCGGAACGAATAATAATTTTCCTCATAATCCATAATGGAAGTTGCTTCCTGATATTCGAGTTTCCGATACTGGAGCCATTTTTACGAACTAGTTATGCTAGACGCCGGGGTATAGGTGAATATACTGCTTCTTTTGATGTGTTTATATAATTAAAAGGTGACATCTCTGGCAGGAGGGTGACTGTGTTTTGTTTCCTGCTTTCTTACTGTTTTAGAAACCATCACGAGGGTTATGAACGAGAGACTCGCCACACCCATCCTCACACCGACACTCGCTGAACTCATAGGGGGTCCCTAATCCTCATATATCTCCCCTCAGTGGTCAGACACCTATTTACCCACAGCAGCAGTGTGGGCTTGTTATGAGGCAGATGGATGGTATAAGACCCCACAGCACTTAAGCCGCAGCTCTCGCATAATACTTTGCTGCTGCGTATCTGCAACCAGGGGAGTTTTACTGTGTTGGGGTGTTCCGGGGGGGTGTTGACCCCCTCGCTGCTTAATTTGTTTGACAATTTTATGGGCAGGCGAGTCGGTGTACCCGGTCAGTGCCGGTATTTTGTCCCGCAGTGTATTTGTGGAGGGTTGCCAGTAAAAAGAGCCAACCTTGAGTGCTTAATATCTCCAGCACACCCCCAAACTGGGAGGATCAAAATGTGTTCTGTTCACAAGTGAGATTAAAATCAAAGAGCACTTAATCCCCCAGGAAGTCAGGCTGACTATACGACTAGCAATTGACTTCTCCATTGGGATCAGCACCCAGCGAAGTGACCTCCAGCAAAGACAAGCATTCAGCGCGGTTCTAGGAGGACCGAGTCGGCCCCACATGCTCTTACTGCTTCGATATAATTAGGTGTCCTCGGTGGACACGCGGCGTGTAGAAGCTAAACCGCTTTGATTATCTTGGCGAGGCACCTCCTTAAGATGTTTCTGCAGAGCATGAAGTGATACAGACTAACATTATAATGGGACAGAGCGGCGGTGGCGGCAGTTGTACGGGTTTGGTAGGAAACACAGAGCGAGGGTTTTTTTGGATAAGTGGTCCCCCCCGCTGACCACTTCCACCTCCCTCCTGATCTTTCGCTCCGGGCGCATTCTCTACGCAGCGTGAGACCGTAGATACAGCGAAACCCCGTTCCTTTCATGTTTTACTTACGTTAAAACCACATTAATAACCAGTCAGCGCGTTTTACATTGTTGGGTGGTTTTCCAGCCAGAGAAGCAGGTGAACGAAATGACACAGTCGATAGGGACGGACTGAAGTGTGAATGGGATGGACTGAAAATCTCTTTGGTCTACGACTACGCTTCACTCGTGTCCAAAGATGGGCTCTGCGTGTTTTCCCAGAGACCATAAAACACGTCGGGTCATAAAAAAATAGAGGTTTTCATCTGACTGTGATTCTGTTTCCTCCGGTGTCCTTGTCTCATTGAATTTGATCAAGATTAAAGCAGCGCCTGAGCACTGTCTGAAACGGCAACCCGGCGACGGTGAGAAAAAAAAAAACGAATACGCACCACGTAAATTTAAAGTTTATGCCAGTATGTTTTTCTAAAAGCAAAAGATTAAACAGCAACATAAGACAGGATTAAACAAAAAGTTTGCATGAAAAGTTATATTTAAGAGGAAAAAAAAAAACAAGGTGCTTCCAGCAATGTCATTCTGCTCACCTTGTGACATGTGAATCTGTAGGTGGGTGACAAGGTTTGGATGAGTGCAACTTCTTTTCCGTGCAAAGTTTTAGATGATAAGAGGGCTCTGCGAGGCAGGGCTGCATATAGAATGAATAATTTGTTTATTATGACACAGTTATGGGAGCGCAGGCCCAACCCCGGGCAGTGGCTGGATAGTCTCTTATGCTGCTTATACATTCAGAAGAAGAGGGTGGGTATATGACTTAGAGGCAGATGTTCTGAACTACTGCAGCTGATGGGACAGATTGGAAGTAAATAAAAAAAAGAATTGACAGAGTAAGAGGGAAAGAACAAAAAAGGGCTGAAATTTTCTTTCAAATGTGCCTGAACAAAAGAACCAAGCGAGCAGACAGAGAGCCGAAAGTAGGACCAAATATTGACTGATGTGGGTCAAGCACTGATGTAGCGGAAACGCCTCCGGCTTTATTGCTTCTCTGTATTTATTCCCCTGTTTTCCACACAAGGCTTCAGAACCAGAATGGAACTTTTAAACGGAAACGGCAGGATCCCCCACCTCCGATAGGCTCTGACCTTCTCCTGCCCTGCCAGGCCCCCCAGGTAAAGAGGGGCAAAATCCCAGAGTAGAAGCGCTTGAACCCAGGGGGGTCCCCGGCTAAACAAGGGGTGGCGGCAACTTCTTTGTACATTAAGAGAACATCTGCGCACATATGAAAAGCAGATGGTGCCGGCTTATACAAATGTTTATTTATTTATTTGCTTGTTTATTTATTTGTCGTAAAACTGCTGTATGATGAACGCTGCTTATCGTTGCAAAATGGATTTTTAAAAAGATGCACATGTGAGCGGTAAAGGTGGGAATTTTGCATGAAAGATATGCTGATGCGGTAAATGTAAGGGCAGAAATTTGGTGGACACATATAAAGGAGTCTGATAGTGTCTGCACGTGATCGAAGCTTTTAACAGAAGACGTCGGGTTTTTCTCTTTTTTGGGGGCCTGGGAAGCTGCATAGCTTAATATTAAATGCGTTTCTGCTCTATTCGTCTGCGCAATAAGTCGGTCAAAGCAGTTCTCAGGTGCACTTTGTAAGGCAGCAGCACCTGCCCATTGATGGACTTATCTGTGTGTTGATTTCATCTGGACTCGGAGGATCTTGGAAGTATCAGTGATTCTTGTATTAAAGCAGCAAACAGAATGCTTTTCAACACATTCCAACCTGCGATGGCAAGGTTATCCGCACGAGTGCCAGATATTACAGCAAAACGTGAATATATCTAACAGCAATGCCTTTTACATAGACCCTGCTCCTGTGTAAAATACGGCTTCGTTACACATTGAACTGTATTAATCTTTTCTAATCCTATTTTCCACCTTATGGTTTATTCAATTACTATATTTTATTCGGTTCTTCTTTTGCTGTTATGGCCTTCGCTGTATCTTTAATCCTTTATCTTATAGGGTCTGTGTTTGGGAAAGGACGCTGACAAAGGCCCGGCGTTTGATACGCAGTCTGACTTTTGACCAAGACAAATCAATGAATTTGGGGGAAAAAAAGCAACTTTTTTTCCTCTTCATGTCATTTTTAACAAAAAGAGAACAACGGGTTTCAAAGTTACAGGATTCCTAGCAAAGCAGTTTTTTCACAGCCCAAACTAAACTACTGAACAAACTAGCCCAAACTAAACCGACTAAAAAGTTTATTTGTGTTAGTTTTCATTCAGAATTTCGGCTAAGAAGGTGCGAGTAATACACGTCTCAGTTACGCACCCGGCAGAATATGCAAATTTGCAGATAACTGCACAAATACTAGCTGGTCAATGCATGTTTAGCAGAGCTGAGGATCAGTCATGCGTCTGCATCAGTCCTTAGATATGGTGTTCGCACTTAGCTCTCCGATAACATACACACACACGGACTTTCATACAGATAATGAACATGATGTGAACTGTGGCTAAATCATGCATACAATGAATAATTATTAAATATCAAACGATAGTTAGATAATAGATAAATAAATACCCAACAGAAATATCTGTGTATTTTTGATATATATATATATATATATATATATACACACACACACAGCCAGTGGGAAAACCTAAATATATATATATATAAGTTATATATATATATATAGGTTTATTAAAAGAAAAGAAATGCACAGTAAATGTTGTGAAGTGGCGCAAACATGTTCAGNTATATATATACACACACACACAGCCAGTGGGAAAACCTAAATATATATATATATAGGTTATATATATATATATATAGGTTTATTAAAAGAAAAGAAATGCACAGTAAATGTTGTGAAGTGGCGCAAACATGTTCAGATAAAGCAAAACAGGCAGAAACAGCTGACAACTGCTGTGCACGTGCACATCTGCTTTATGGCAGTGCACAATAGAATTTATTACTATAAATACAGTATTATTTTATTACAGTTCACTGTCCAGTATCAATTTGTAGATTTTTTAATTTATTTTGATTTTTTTTTGTGTTTTGATCTTTTTTGTTACTGATGAGCTTTGTATAAAAATTTGTTATTGCAAAAGTTTCCATTCGGATACCGATATTAAATAGGTATTAATTTTCAAGGGCCATTATAGCAAAAATTCTGACAGAGAGTTCAGACCCCGAGGAATTGCTGCACATTAGTACGCTACGCACAATTCTTTGAAAGTTTGCAGAGCTGGGTAATTTTTACTGCAACAGTATCGGGTTAATACCTTGTCAAGAGTACAGCAGCAACAGGTGGGATTTGGATGTGGGTCCTTCAAGTGCAAAGCTGCAGTCCGAACCACCTGCTGTCCCTCAAACCCTGTCACACATGCAGACTAATATTTCTCAGTGCTGATGCCACCGTTGAGGCGGCCTTCAGTGTGCAAATAATAATAATAAAAATACGGATAATGCTATGAATGGTAATACTAAGGGTGAATTGCAACCACAATGGTCTACTTACTTCATCTTTGGACACAGCTGCCACTGCTGGAAGCAAATGTTTCAAAATTCTTTGAGCTGACAATTTATCAAGCACAAGAGCCCAAAGGTTTTACGGAAAACTATAAAGCGCTCATTGTCACAGGATGATTTTTTGTGGCTCACGAAAAGTAATTGCTTGTAATTACTACGGTACAGCTGTCTCCAGATGTACTGCACACAACATCTGGCAGCGTGGACCTGATGCAAGGAGGCGAGCAAGAACTGAATTACTATCGATTAAGCAAATCCAAGGCCTCTTTCCTTTGTCAAGCCATGCTGGAATAAAGACACATTATTCAGTATTTTGAACTGTATTAATAAACTTAATTTTGCAGTCAGTACATCTGAAATTGACACAACTTGGCAGTAACTAGTCCTCGCTCCCTCTGGTGTCGGTGTCTCAGCTGTGAAATTAGATGTCGAAGCATTTATTTCCTTTATAAATCTTTCCACATAAAGTGTGTGGGTGGGGAGGCAAAGCGAGTCTGAATAATTATCCGGGTGAAGATTGTCATGTGGTTTGCGCATCAAGGTGTTTGGAAACAAAAGCATAATACATTGCTTGCCGCATATTGACGTTCCATGACAACGCAAAGGTTCATTTCTCAGGGTGTTATTTTATCGTGATTTGCCATGGAAGTTTAAACTAGCCTAAAACTGGGCAGGGTTTAACGCAGCGAGTTGAACTTTGGGACCGCCGGACCGCTCCCTCGTACTCGTCTCAGAGGGACACACCGTCACCTCACATTTGTCACGGTGTAACCTTCTGCTTTCACGTCTGTATTTTTAGGCAGCCGTAATCACAGCAAATTACTCATCCGTGTTTTTCGTTATTATATAATTGCAATAATCCGATTACGGCGTGGATGTGCACGTTGCCCTGGTGCGTTGACATCTCCCCCATCCCACGAGGCATCGCGTCTCATTGGCTTTCAGCTGTCAGACGCCACCCTCCGTTCCTCTGCTGATCATTCTTTGTGGGTGGGAGATGTGTACCAAGAAATTAGGAGGAGTTTTACACTCAGTGTGAAAAATTGTATTTAAAAAAAAAAAAAACTTGCGTTCGTTTTTTACTTTATTTTTTCAGTGCGGGTGTTCTGAAAAAGAATTTGGCTGTTTGAACCCCAGTAGTAAGTGACATGATGCGACTGGTGTGCCACACGCATGCAGGTCTGCTCATATATCAAGGCTATACGGCATAAAACAAGGTGTCATGTGTGGAGATGTGCTGAAGGTTCAGTGGTTTTCTAAACGCATAACAGGTAGCAGCATGTAAAAGGTGGTGGAACGTGGTGGCGGGTTGGGCTTAGCTCCAGAATCGGGGGGGGGGGGGGGGGGGG
>UFQX01000084.1:135357-165084 GCA_900497675.1 Arapaima gigas
GGGGGGGGGGGGGGGGGGGGGGGGGGCTGCAGCCTGGCTTCTGGTCTTGCGTGTGCTGTGTTCATGTTTGGATGTTCCAGTTTCCCCCACACAAGCTTAAGATTAATAGTTTACACGGAGCAGGCTGTGCGGCGGCCCGAGGCTTCGCCTTTCAATCAGAAGACCTGGGTTTGAATTCCACCGCTTGCTTGCAGTACCATCGATCACGGCACTTCTCCAGCATTCCGTCTGTTAAAAAGAACCCATCTGTATAAATAGGAAAATAATTTACAACTTTGTAACAAAACTTCACATTGTAAACTGTTTTGGAAGAAAGGGGTCGGCTAAATGGATGAAAGGATGAGCAAACAGATGAACGAAACTTTATCAGTACCAAAGGGTTGCGGCGGCACACAATGTGCACAGACACACACACGACGCATATAAAAACATCGGTGTGGTGACCAAAAAAAGGTACATGCATAAACAGGTGACCTGCTGAATATTTCACAAAAATAAGTGGATCAGTACGTTGCTAAATAGACAAGCGGATCTGGGCGTATGAGAAGACAGGGTAAAGCGGTGAGGCGCAAGAAGTGAATGATAAAGGATTTAGTTATTATGATGCCATGTAAGTAAATAGAGGAACGTGATATATTGTGTGGACGGGCAGATCTGACTGGTTTTTGCCTAACTTAAAATCACCTGTATGGTGCAAACACTGAGCCGCTATGACCAGTGATGCCATTGTATAATATCGTGTGTGTTGGACTTATTATGCATGATATTTCTCATTCCTCTCTTGGCAGCTCAGAAACCCAGCAATATTGACACACGGCATCCGCGTGTCGACGGACGAGCCGAACCCCACGACGCTGCTGGCATGTTACCTGCATCTACGTGTCACATTTTTAGCCACAAATAAATATTTTAATGTGAATGCTTGCCAGCGTGTTACAGTGGAAGAGTGCGTCAGAACATCGCTTTTGTTTTCTTCCGCCGTGTTCCCCCACATTGTTCGGATGAACCACCGTCTCAGTACTCAAAGAGCGTGCAGATTATTTTCCTGTCACACTTGGATGAAGCACAAAACACTTATCCACCAGAGGGGTATTCGGGAACGGATTTATAAGCAACTCCACAGCAAAAACAAGACCAGTACACTTGACACGGTTCACGCAGTGATAAGTCTTCTGTCCCGATCAGCATTTTTTCCGGGCTCACATAAATTAATTCGGCGGTTATCTCAGCCGTTTTCATTCAAACGTTTCAAATTAAATGTTCCCTTCTTCAGAGATGTGAAGTCGCCTTGGCTGTAGGAGCTGATATCGCTCTGAAAGCCCCTTAATAGCTCCCGCTATTTTTTTTATGAGATACGGCATGGTACGTTCCTTACTTTATTATATAAGATTGTTTTGGGCTATACAGGTTTGCAAGGACAATCATCTCCCAGTGTGTTTAGTCTGTATTAACAATATTAGTAATTTGCGTCTTCTTTGTGGAGAAGCGGACCCCTAACAACCTGGAAGGTATAAAAGGCACGTCCCGTATGCACCAGTTAGCCAAGCAACTGAACATTTTTTTAGATCCCGAGATTACATTACCGTGCTGACTGTTTGCCTGTATGCATTTATTTATGTATTAAATGCATTTATTTTAAGTTTTTAAATGCAAAGAGGCAGTCGAGCTGCCGTGCCATTGATATACTGCACATAAAGGCACGAAGAGGAAGCCGAAGGCAGGTGGTAGTTTTGCAGAAACGGTCTGGATGAGGGCCATGTCGACTGCAGCTGGAGAAGCGACGCCAGTCCAACTGAAACAGAATCGAGGCTGCGGTTGTGAATCACTCCGAGGTGAGGGGAGGGGTGGCGGCAACATAATCCTCAACATTTTTATAGCAGATTGGAATGCAGGCTGACGGAGCAAATTACACAGAAAATGAGGTTCAAGTCAGTCAAGTCCGAAGGCTCAGCCTTCAACCCCTGGAATCTAAAGCTGGTCGCCGAAGCTCACGCTCAAGCGCACCAGAGAGAACGTAGTATGGATTTGAAAGCATGGAAAGACAGTTTGTCAGTTTTGAAATGAGTATGTATTTTTTTGAGGAAAAAAACAGTCAAATCAGTCCAAAAACTTTCGACTAAAAGAATTTAATTTTAAAAACCAAGACAAACTCAAACCAATGCTTAAAATCTGCCGAACCTCAGAGGTTGGAAGCTAATTCGCAGTCAGGGTACGATGGTTCCAGAAACCATACAACTAGGCAGGCTTGGGCTTCAAGGTGAACCCCTCTGGCCTGGTTTCTACCCTGAATTCCAAAGAGCTGTAATGCACCCCCAAAAAAAGAAAAATCTTGAAAATGCCAGTATAATTCTCATGGATCTCTTCTCCTGACCTTTATGTAATGACAGCTACTCTCATTCAAACCCTGCTTCTTAACACGCACATCTCCAAAAAAGGAGGGCATTAGATACTGAACACTTATGTTAGAGAAGGAAAAAAAATTGTCAAGTCGTAGCCCTCTATGTGCCTGTCTTTGCTGAAACCCATGCCATGCTGCTACATTATATTTGGTTCAAATT
The DNA here is from genome assembly GCA_900497675.1 of Arapaima gigas. Lineage (NCBI taxonomy): Eukaryota > Metazoa > Chordata > Actinopteri > Osteoglossiformes > Osteoglossidae > Arapaima > Arapaima gigas. The sequence goes on from UFQX01000084.1 coordinate 137,916, forward strand.
CCCGCAAGCATCCCACCCACCCCCCATTTCACTTGCTCTTACTCAGCTTTTCTCAACGGGGAGGCAACCAAACAAACACACTGCTGGCCTTTCTTAAGGACAAAAAGTTTCTCATCTCCTTGGCTCCTTTTTTCGCCTCACACGGACCCGCTTCTCGCATCACTGACGCATCAAGACAATCTTTGTGTTCGATAAAGGCGTACATCGTTGTCAAGTAAAATGTCTTCTTCGACCTCAGATTGTTCCTGTGATTTTTCAGCTGCGTTGCTTTCGGCCCATCTGTGCAAATCTTTGTCCTAGCATCATGTGTTGTGCAATTTGCAAAATATATTTCTTCATTCATGAAATAAGCTGTGTTGTCCCTCTGTAGGTGCTCTTTAATAATGGCAGGGTATTATCATTCATCTTAATATGCTTTCTTGGTCTTTTTGAGCTATCAACAAGCTGGCTGAAAGCTTTTTTTCCCGGTACTGATGTGGATACTGTGTTTTGAATTATTAGCAGCATCACCAGTTGTTTGGGTGAAGCTGTGACCATCAGCAGGTCCACGATGCTTTATTTAAATATGGTGACGAAGCAGCAGTGGAAGCATCCAGGTCCTGTCTCACCAGTGCCCTCAGGAACATCAAGCCAGCCTGCGCCCAGAGGATCCAGGAGCACTTTGTAGACAACCTGAGGAGGATGAGGCTGGACATACGGACAATCTCTGACTACAAGCTAAAGAGCAACAGTGTGGCTGATGGGAATGTGTCCCTAAAAAATGCATTCGATGTTTTTACATGTGTTTTTAGGTCCTCAACACCACCCTGACTGTGAAAGTAGTGTCTCCTTTTGGCGATCAGATATTATCTGCCTCCGTGGCTGATGTGAGGAAAACTCTGGCAAGAGTTAATACACAGAAAGTTCCAGGTCCTGATGGTATTCCCAGTCATGTGCTAGAGGTGTGCTCTGGTGAGCTGGTGGGTGGAAGTCTTCGGTGACATCTTTAACACCTGCCTGGCTCAGGCTGTTGTTCCCAAGTACTTCAAACCACCACCATCGTGACATTCCCCAAGAAATCACTTGCCTCAATGACTACTGTGCCATCATACTCACCCTGGTCATCCCATAGTACGTTGAGAGTCTGGTCATGTTGCACATAAATGTTTGCATCTCATTCTCTACATTGGACTTACACCAGTATGTCTACTACCGCAATAGATCCACTGAGGATGCCATCCCCACTGCAGTACATGTGGCACTCACCCATCTGGAGAGTAAAGACTACTATGTTAGAAACATATTCTTTGACTTCTGCACTCAGTAGCACCTTCCCCCAGCGACTGGTAAGTAAACTGTCCTCATTGGGTCTGAACACTCACCTGTGAAACTGGATCCTGAACTTTCTGACCAACCAGTTACATAGCAGCTTCCACAGATGTGACACAGAGAGCATCTTGATCTCCTGGTTATCCTGATCATCACAGTCTGGTATGAGGACTGCACTACCTCTGACCAGGGAGCCCTGCAGCAGATAACAAAGACTACCCCATCCATCACCGAACCTCACAACCCCTCCAACCCGACTACCTACAACATGCAGTATGTCAGGAGAGCTAGTATCATCATTGCAGACCCTTCTCCATCCTCTCCACCATCTGTGGTCCAGAAGATGTTATCGCAACTTGCGGGCCAACAGCACCAGGTTCAGTTTTTGCTCTCAGGTTGTCAGGCTGCTGGACAACATAGGGACATAACACCACCACCGACACCGACCACCTCCCAATGTACCAACCATTAGCATCATTACTTCCAGAAATTCTCTTTTCTTATCCATTTATCTGCATCCATCCATTTATTTACCTGCATGCAAATATTCCCTCAACTTGTCTGTATGGTGTTATGTAGTACTCTACACCATAGGCTGGGAGAAACTACTTTCAGCACTTTCTTGTACATTTATACCCGTGCAGAATGACAATAAAGTGAACCTTGAATCTGGAGTCTGATTCACAGGAAACATTTTTCTCAGCTGTAAATAACTTTTACCTTTGTTTATGCAGGGGGTAAGCTGCCAGACTGCTGGAGTTTACTACTGTTAGCCCTTTCTGATTTGCTTGTGCCCTTTAGAAATGTGTTTTGCTGACTCCTGCATTTGTAAAAAAAAAATCCGCAGTACAGAACATGAATTTTTTTTTTTGTTATCATACCTTGCTGCCTTATTTGTGGTGAATCATACCATACATAAATATTTGCACTGCGTTTTGATTATATTTACTTTATATGGGCTACATCTTGACACTGAGCAAAAAACATAGCTTGCTTTTTTTTTTTTTTTTGGATTTATAGGTTGTAGAAGTTTTTAAAGCCCCACCCTTTAAATATGTCATGTCATTTAAAATAGGATATTCTCTTTAAGGTGAATTATGGCTCAGCTTTGCATTATGTGCAGTCTAGATGATGCCCTTAAAAACACATGTCTTCCAGAGTGAAGAAAACGATTGGGTGGGTGTCAAAAGGACATGTTGACAGACTGAACATAACAGGTGTGGAATGTGAGGCAGTAATTTGGTGGAATCTCACCCAGTCTGTGTAAATATCTCTTTGTCAGTCTGCCTCCCACTTACTACTTCTGTTCTCTAGGTGGCTGGGAGTACAGAACCATGTTTAAATCCCGCCGGCTAGTCTAAATCAGTTAGGTCTCAAAAAGCTGTCGGGGATTGAATCTGAGCTGTATTTTCTGACCACTGCAGCCTTCTTTAAAAAAAAAAAAAAAAAGTCACTGTCTCTGTGATTAAGTTAAAAGAACTTGTTTTGTAAATTCCCTTATGTGGTGTAGCTGGACTGGCATTTTTGAAATGCAAGGCATTGGGCTACGTTTGGCTTTAGAGAAAACAGACAAGGAAAAATTCTCACAAATGAACAGGGGAGAGTTGCTAAAGTCCAGTCTTTTAGACTAAGGCAGATCGAATAAATCCAGAATTTGTTTGACTCCAAAGCACGAGAACGTACTTCCACGGCAGTGCTTAGGATTTATTCATTATTTTAATGCTTTCATCCAAAGTCATTTTTTCTGTTCAAACATCTATATCTTTCACCAGGGCAAGTCAAATAGCACTGTCCCCGTGTCTGTTGGATGGTACTTTATGGTAACTACATGACACTAAAGCGTTCAAGTTACGAGTGAAATTTAAATGAAACAATAACCACTTTGGCATAAAAAGTGTGAGTTCTAAAGTTCTGACAGCAGAAGCCTGACTTGTGAATAAAAACTGTGTATCATCCTTGGGTAACTTGCTTAAACTAAATTCAAGCTTTCGGGTTTTATTTAGCTAAACAGGCAAGCAAAATAGAAAGCATTCCGAATAATGCAATTGCATGTATTTTTAACCTGACTTCTGTGGCTTATCAGGTCACTTTATAGTAGCTACAGCACTTGCCAAGATTGCTTTTAAAAATTGCACGTGACATTTTTTGTGGGAGTAATGCGAATAATATCGGGTACCATGGCATAATGTGCAGAGATCACATAAGAAAACTTTGATTTACTGTCAAAATGCAGCTACAGTAAATGACTTGACTTCAAGTTTACCCCAAACAAATGACTTACAGTTACTGTCATTTAAATACGCCGCAAAGAAAGACATATAGCAGGCGGGACAAAGGGAGGCGGAATCCCCCTCCCCGCCCCCCAAATGTTCAGATAAGCCTAATATGTCTCCCTGGAATATTTCTGCGCTGCTAAATTGAGAAAGGTTGCCAATGATGGATGAACACAGCACGCGACCGACTTCATTAATTCATTCTTTCTCAAATAGCTGCTTCAAAGTTCATACCGGTCCAAAGTCTGTTCCGGATGCGTCGGATGTGATGCAGGGATCGTCGCCTTGGAGAAAGTTAGTAGGGCGATGATGGTTTGTAAACGTATAAATAATACCGAGTGGAACTCGAGCATTTCATTTTGGTCAGTTTTCCCAATCTTTTTTCACTACGTCTTCCTTTTGTTGATGGTATAATTTTAATTAATGTCAAACTCTGTTTCTCACTTTAGAAAAAAAAAAAAGCAACAGCCATGCCGTATTATTGATCCCTTTGCCAATGACTGAACACTGGAGACGCACATGTTAAAACACGTGTTTTTCATTCATTAGCTGGCATGAATTTTAAGGGCTGTGCGTGTAGTCGCAGTCAGCTGGCGGCTGTGAGCTCAGCACATCCTCAGAAGTCTTATTCCTGCAGTTCCAGCTCCTTTGTTGCCCCCCCGCAACAACCACCCATCAACTCATGCGTCTGTACACAGTGTGAATGCACATCTTTAAAACATCCTTGCTCACCCCAGTTTGCTCTTTTCGAAGAACTAACAAATGCGTGTTGCCACCTCACACATCATAAAAGAGCTGTTTGGGGCACGGCGAAACTTTCCAGGCTGGATCCAGCGCTAGGTGATGAATGAGCCGGGGGTCTGCTTTTAACGGCGCCGGGTCACTCTCCAAACATCAGATCTAAATCAAGAACCCACCCCCGTCTTACAGAGCTGGGAGAAGCCGTGCTGGTGACAGATCATTATGGGCCCATCATTTACTGTGTGCCAGGCGTCCTGAGTGGAATTCAATATCCGCAGCGCCGAACCACAGCACACTCCATTCAAGCAGAATAAAATAATACACAGAGCCGGTCCCTCCTGGTCAGTTACCACTGTTTGCCGGCCCTGAATCACATCCAGACCATGTTTTACAGCTCTTGTTTCTTTGAGATGCAAAGTGAATTTAAGAACATAACAAACTTGCATCTTTAAATAATAATTAGACTCGGGGGGGGGGGGTTATTCACACAGTGGAATTTCCCGGCAGCAGGATTAGGTAAAATTGCTGCTTCACAGAACTACATATAAAACCAAACGAGTGAATCAAGGTTTGAAATCTGTTCCATTTGCATTTCAACTAGATGTTCAAATCTGTTGGTTCAGTGATGTAAAAAAAAAACTTTTGCGGTATTGGGGGAATGAAAAATATGTGCAGTAATATTCAAAAGGTGTTATACGAAAGCCCCGCGTAAACAACGGGGTGGGGGGGGGGGCATCTATGATTTATTTGCGGCTCGGGATCAGTTTAATAATGCATGGCGAAGGAGACAAGCAGTCGTTGGTTTATTTTTTATTGTAATGTCAATTATCAGAACATTTAGCATTTTGCGCATAGCAGTTGCACAAAATATTCACTATTTGGTATTAAATATTTGCTGCCTGCCTGCACTGATCTTCTGGAATTTGTTACCCGGCAGTCTGAGTAGAATTGTTCACTTCTTCTAATCGTTTTATTTATCGATATTTGTTTATAAACTTGGCTTGACTGTCACGACAGACGACCGGTTCAACCAAGACTGCGCCGGTTCGACTACGACTCTGAGACTAGGAATTTATGATCTCGTACAGAATTAATAAGGAACGGCTGCTGCAGCGAGCTGCACGTCTTAAGGAAACTTTTCATCAATCCTTCATTAAAGCACTTCAGTCCAATTAAACCGGCGCGTTACCGAGGGAGGAAAACTAACAAAATGCTCATTTTGCTTTGTTGATGCCCTAATCGTACCCGGAGGTTTCATATTTTCTACTCCGGGCTGTGATAAATCCGCACTGTCCAAGCAAGGTTCCAGGCTGGTCCTCGACTCCAACAAGTGTCAGTCCCCATGTCCTTTTTTTTTTTTTTGGTTCCACTTGCTGATCACTAATAATTAAGCCACTTGTTTGGAACTAATAGAATAGACAGGTACATGTAGGCACTTTATTGGGGGATCATCACTTATGCATTTATTCTCAAATTTGTCAGCCAAAGCGACAGTTTAATGGGCCGTCATTAGTAAAAGTGATGGAGTGATTTGTTCGTGGGGGGGGGGGGACAATGTGGGGTTAATTCTGGCGTAATGAGGTGTGATAGATGAAGTGCGAGTACGTCAAAGGAAGGTGTAATTGGGTTTGAAAAGACAGTCACACGCAAGAAAAAAAAAAATATTACCCTGCAATTTGGGGCCCATCACTGAGGAATTGACCTTTTAAAGTTTTCCAAGTCACTTCTCTTTACTGTTAATAGTTTGCTCCAGGCAACACCTGTAATTAACTTGCTAATTTGCCAAATGACTTAAAGCACTCCAGATGTTTTGCTCGCATCTCATATGAGGCTCTCCGAACATTCGGAAAAACGAGCGATTCTGGGACCTACGAGTGAAAAGCGTCATCTAAATAATTAAAAGAAAGCTGTCGTAGCAGCACCGCCGACATCTGCCGGAGCTGTAGCCGTTTCCCCGGTGAACCCGTCTTCTTCTGGATACTCTCGCTACCTGTGCCTTGCATGGAAATTAACGGACGGCGAAAGCCACCGCATATCAATGCAGAATTGCCACGGAGCCAAAAGATGTTATTTACATGATCTCATCTTCCCGCTTGAGGTGAGTGTGGGTGAAGTCTGGCCCGAGAGATTCTTTTCAATTAAAGGCAGTAAAAAAACTTTACTCTTGCACTTGCCTTCTGTGATGTTTACCGTCAGCAGTTTCTGACCTGGCTTGGGGTTGCGGGAAACAGTTTGGCAGCGACCAACCAAGATCTGAGGGAACATCGCCAGCCATCTGGTTTCCTCAGCCGATCAGAAGCTGGCATTGTTCCCTCCGTCTTCAAGTTCCCTGCAACAAAACCTGTGTGCGGGTATCAATGGCCCGTTCTGCTCTACCGTTCTCAGCTGAAATCTTTACTATTGACTCTTCTGTTTCAGAACCCAGACCTCTGACTTCTGCACTTTGATCGTTCACCTGATGGCAGAAAAAGCATCCCTGTCAGAGGTCCTGATTCCTTTGCCTCTCTCAGTATCTCACTCATACAACTTGTTCATTTCACTTCATCTCATGCCATTCCATAGACGGTGCGGAGAAACCCCAACCTCCAAGTCAAATAACTTCCAGGAACTTTGAACCTTCTACCATAAGTACTTTTCTAAAACTTTTTCAGTGAGTGTGTTAAAGTAGTACAGTAATAAATCCCATTATTGATTTCCCACTTCCACTGCCAGGTCTTATACTGTATTCGACACACTCAACAAGTGAAGAAGTAAGCTTCTTGGTCTCTACTTAGCGGAAAAACCTGTGGTGCAGTGAAACAGACACTACTCTTGGGAACTGAAAAACGTGTTGCTTTTCTTCTAGTTGAATCCTGCCTCTTTGATCCCAGACAGTTTCTGAATATATCTTCCTGCAGGAACGGTCATTTAATGGATGCAAATGAATGAACCGACAGCGCGCGTCTTCGGGTTTTTGGTCTCGGCCACAGGAATTTATGCATTCAGATCTTTTTTCTGATGATTCTTCTCCATGGAAAAATCTTACTTTTTCCTCTGTAATTGCCTGCCTCATGCCTCCCTCCATTTAGTCTTCCTTCAGGTCCCCACAGCATTCTTGCGTAACATTCCAAATCTTTCTTTTCGGTGAGTTCAGTGCAGCGTTTTCATTTTCTTCCTGATATGTCATACCAAATGAGAGGGCCGTCTGTGTGCGGCGTCTCTCGCTCTTTCTCCTTGCTTTGATAAGGCACGCACCACGCGCTCCTTTTATTTATTCAAGAACAACATGAACTTCCATTCTGAAGGAAGTACAAGGTCAACACAGTTAATACATATTTCAAATTGGCTAGATCAGAGCTTGGTGCAATAGGATGAAAAGAACTCAAAGCCACCCCCTATGGAGCATGGAGGGAATTCTGACGCAGGGCGAGAGATGTGAGATCAGTGAAGGACAGTGTTGGTTTGTAACAGTATCATCTTCCTAAATGGCAAAGTCTGCACATCAGTTGTGCAGTTACAGCCTTGTGAGCCTTTATTTATGTAACTGTAGGTGTTCTCCTGCTTCCATCACCCAGTGCCAATGGCATTTTTATATAATGCTTAAAAAAAAAAACCCACCAGTGTTGACTCTTGAATTTGTCAAGAAATGGATCTGAATTAATTTAATTTGAGTTCATACTTCAGCTGCTGAAGAAGGTTCCTCTTTTACTTGGCTGGCTCATTTGAGGTGTTGGTTTGATGCCGCTCTGCTGTGTTTTGCCCCTTTCGTCGCTAAGGTAGCTGTAATTTTTCAATGCACATCGAACGTTTTGCATGAGAAATTCTCAGGGCGTTTGAAAGGAAACAATGCCATTCCTGACTGCGTGAAACACTGTCCTTGACAGCAACTGTGATAAATGCCATTGTAAGGGCCAGAGAAGATTAACAACTCCTCCCTGTCCATGGAGAGAATTCAATCACAATCTTATTTTGCAGAAAGATATTCAAGAATCATATCAGTTTTGCACAGTTGGTAAAAGAAATGGACAAAAGTGTGATTTTTGGCAGGGAGGAGGCGGGCAAAAAAACAAAAGGAAGAATCATCCTCAGCCTACAGCAGACAGTTCAGTGGAGGAGAACAACAAGTGGACAAAAAGCGAGAAAGTAGAACTCGAAAAGCACCTGCGCTGGTGAGAAGGCAAACCCTAAGCAGAATGCACAGGGATGGAACTGCCGAGTCTGACTTTTGCATTAGGACCATAACGGAGACCCACTGCTCCTGCTGAAGGGCATCTGTGGAGAGGAGCGGCCTGTCTGAAGTGGATAGAACTGGCATTGATGGAGCCTTACGTTGTAATGCTCCTAAATGTGATCGTGTTAGCTTGGACATCAAACAGTAAGGCAGGAGAGCTGTCAGTATAATCTTCATAGTAGGAATGTAGAGGCTGTGCCTTCGGTTTGGATGTATCTCCACCTCCTACCCCGCACAACCCACATGCCAGCACAGGGCTTCAGTTGGATCCCTCTAACATCATGTCCCGGAATCCAAGTCCCTCAAGGCAAAGATGATAAACCCCAGAATGGAAATAAATGTATACAAACAAGATGTTTGATCTAATACGTGGATTTAAAGATGCATTATTAAATCTATAGGTTTTATTATCTTTTATGAGCCCCATGGTGTCGAGGGAATCATACGGGTGGTATAGGAAACTCTTTAAAGTGAGTGTGTCGTGTAACTGTATAAAACTGACAGATAATAGTAAAAAAAAGAGTAAAAAACTCTTGAGGGTGAGTTGGAAATTTAAACTTTACCCTGTCTAGTGAAACATACAGTGTCAATGGTATTTGAAAAATGTAAGTAATCCAATTTCTAATTTGAAATCAATGATTAATTTGCATGTCTTTGAAGTTGCGAGTTTAGCTGTGTCTGTTTTCCTTTCCTGCAAATACTCGGTCGCTTTCTCTTTCCAGACCTTTCCAGCACATGCGTGTGTTGCAGTGCGATGTGCTGCTTAGTGCATCACGCACCACCTTTGGTTCGGGAGTCTGCCGGAGGGATCTCAGCAGGCCAGCGGGGTGAGGATGCTGGTTCCTCCCTGAGTTTGGACCACCACTGAGAACAGAGGGGTTGATGGGACGCAGTGGGATGCTGTGGAATCAAAATTAGTTCTGGGATATTTATGCTCTTGGGTGGCTTTGATTTGTTCTAAAAATTTCAATCTGAATTCAGCTAATTTGCTCCCGTACTTCAGGCTACTGTTGCGTTTCTTTACATGTTGTGTTGTAAAAACAGCGTATGAAAGTAGGAGGTCGGACATCTACTGTTATAGTTTTTTTGCTGTAAATACCGGAAACGTCATGTTGTTGTTGTTGTTGTTCATTAAGTGATCTGCATGTTTCAAATCATCTTCAAGCAAATGAGTAAGTGAAGGTCTCAATATGTAGTTGGTAAAAACAAAATTTCAGAACAATTATTAGCCAAAAGACCTGGTCACACCCCGCTGTCACTCACACATATAAATGCCAGCAAATGTTCACCCTCACACTTACTGTCATTCATTGCGCTCAAGTCAGCTGCCCTCTGGACCAGATACCCTCCATGGCTGCTTTCCTTGTACTATCTGCCTCATATTGCCCTCATGAAGCTGCTGTCAGCGCATCAAGCAGAGAAGCTGCCTTCGTGTTTCCTTCCATTCTTGATTTGTATTCCGTTCAAAGTACAGCTCACTTCTCATTCATAGGTACAGCAATAAAAAGAAATATGTAAGCAATGCAGTTTTTTTTTTTTTTTTTTTAATGCGTCTTCTAGTGGTGTTTTCTAGAACCTTCCTTCCTGTGGGGACCACTACAGGGTACTGGGCAGGACGCAAGTGTACACTGGGCACCCAAGCACACGCTTTATCTCGCACCTGCAGTGCACATCTATCTAGGAGGAGCAGCAAGCTTGAACCGCTCACCTTATCTGGGCACAGCGTAAAGGTGGCACAGCTGCGGCCCACGAGGCACAGTGGGCAGCGAGATGGCAGCCAACGCGCGTGTCCCAGCAGTGTTGTCTGCAGCCTGCAGGAGCCAGGGATCCCCCGGTTTATCTATGTCCCTTCCCCGACTCTCCGTCCCCCCCATCCCCCTTTGGAGCTACCAAGTCGCTATCAGTGGGGCCCTTGATCTCACTGCAGCGTGCTAACAAATGCTGGGGGACGGATGCATAATGAAGAGAGACACAATACATCACTAGGATCGCTGTGCCTGGTCTGTGCCATTTTACTCCTATAATGGAAATGGCAGCTGACCAGAAACCTAATGCTTTTCTTCATCAAAGCAATGGTGCATTTAGTAGATGGTTGTATACTTGGCAATGGGCTTTTCTGTTTTTTGGACATGAAAAGACATGGTAATGTAGCAGCTGGTGAAACTCAATTAGTTCTTACTGCGTCCCCCCCCCCCCTTCCTTCTTCCTGAATCACTGCATTGTCTTAATGTAAGACACAAATAAAAATGTGCAACCACGCAACCTAAAACAATTTTTACAGTGTGTCAAGCACCGATTAGTGACAAGAAAACAAAACAGCAGTGTCAACAAACACAAGGAGAGCTTGTCTTAATAAACATGTTGGGATCACGAAGGAAACAGACAAATTAGACAATTTTACCGTTGCACTGGTACAGATTTGTGGATGGTAGACTCTTTGGGTTTTTCTTGCATTATCGCTGGGCTGGAGGAGCAAATCCTACCAAACAAGGCTGCAGTCACCATGAAGCGGGATTTCTCAGCCGAAGCCCGTAGAACGCATTTGAGTCTTCAATAATACTGAAGCACCGTCTCGAAGCCACAGGGACGGCTATTGATCACAGAGCATAATACAGGTGAGATGTGCTGGAAGAGGTATTCAGCAGCCACACATTAGCATCGATCAAAACAAGAGAAGGCAATGGAGACAGACCTGTAAAATAGGCGCGAGAGCTGAAAGGGTTTGATCTGCATGACAAAAACCAAGGAGTTATTAGAATGCCGAAATGTCACCGGCCTCTAAATGCCCTTTTTATTCATGATCACCGGATATTAATGACTTTCAAAGGCAGTGAGACTCTCTGGAATAGATTCTGTAAAAAGGGCATCTGCATTTATTTATTTATTTATTTAGTCTGCAATTTGCCTTGCTGTAATGTAAAGGCCCGGCGAGCAGCATAGTGGTTTCAAGCGGTCACCTTTCAATCAGAAAACTCGCGTCTGAATCCTGCTCCTCCTGTAATACCTTTGTTGAAGGTACTTGCCCTGAACTGCTCCAGTAAAAACTACTGTCACCAAGGTTCCCAACCACTTACAGTACATACCCACAGTCCCACAGTCAGATACATTACATAAAACGCAACTCACAAGGGCTGTACAACTGCAAATCTCTGCATCCAAATTTTTGCTATAACAAATAATGAAAATGAATACCCATTTATCAGTATTTGAATGGAAACTTTTGCTATAATGAAGTTGAAGCTTATCGCAATAAAAAAATCAAAATGCAAATAAAAATCAAAACAAATTTTAAAAGTCTAAAAATAGATGCTATGCAGTGTGCTGTAAGAAAATAATTCTGTACTTATTGTAATAAACTCTATTGTGTGCTGTAACCAATTTATCCAATGCCAGACATGATCATGCATGGGTGTTATCAGCTGTTTCCACCTGTTTTGCTTTGTCTGCACTCATTTTTGCTGCATCACAACATTTATTACGCGCGTCATTTTTTAAAAATAAGCCTATTTGTATAAATACCAGTTGTTGCCTTAAACAAAGAGACGGTTGTGGCAGGTTACTTTGACACACGTCTTTGTTCCTTTTATTCAACATCTCATAACTCTGAACTCTGGCTGTTCTCCCCACCATGTGCCCTCTCATCTCCCATGTGTAATGCAGTGACTAACATGTGAAATGTTCTGTACTGCACACACTGCACCACTCAGTATAAACATGCAGATGAATGACAGCATTAAGGGTTTTCTATTCAGATAACTAGTGTTGACAGTGTTTATCATCCTGAAGTCCTGGTTTGATTATTATATAGGTGTTTTCAGATGGGCTGGGAGTGCATTGTTTATTTATTTTCCAGAAAAATAACAGACACTTGGTATCTGAAAAATTCAGTATCCAACAAGTTTTCAGAGACAAGTGAGATTCAAATATATATATATATATATTAGATTTGCTTTTTTATTTTTATCTCACTCAATGACCTCTCGGTGACTAAGCGCTTTACAACCGCATATATGTATAAATATGGTCATTCATTCATTCTTTCATTCTGTCATTCACTAAATAACTTCTTTATTCTTCTACTTATTTGCATATTTTTGTCACTGTTTATGTGCATGTATAGTTGTAATGTATGTAGTTATGATTTGTGTGTATTTTATTGCTGCTGCAACCAAGCGAAGTTCCCTATGGGCTCAATAAAGTTTCATTTCATTTTGTTTCTTCCATTCGTTTTCATTTCAGTGGTTCTGAGGAGCAAATAGCAAGGCACTGACAGCAGACTGTAGGAAGTGCAAATATTCATGCTGTCTTAGATCGTAACGCTGCTGGTTATTTTCCTAACTGACCATAAATCACTCGAGGGCTCGGTTGTTCAGTTAATATTTGCTGTGTGCGATCCAGGCCTCGGATTCTTGTTCCATTGTACATGTGTGACCCTGCTGCCCTATTGATGGCAGCATCGATGCCATGTGAGGCATCCAGCTATTGTCGCAGCTCCAAGATTATGCAGGTTGATGAAAGTTCAGATAGAAATAGTTGATTATCAGCGTAGCTTCAGGAGACGAGACATAAGCCACAGATTTATGGGCTATGAAGCGCTTAATTCCCCAGCATGCTTTGCAGAGGTATTTCCCTGGGGTTCGGGAGGCCTGCGGCTCATCTGTTGAAATAAGGGATTTAGACAGAGCTTTACTTAATGTTTGCATTAGGTGATGAGCCGGAGTAACCCAGGGAAGGAGTACAGGATTGACCGATCAGCAGCTTTTTGCGGAGTTTGTGACTGTTTTTGGTTTGATTACATCCGGTACCCAAAAGGGCCGCATTAGCACAGAGATTTTTTTTAATTACATTTTCCGCACTCCGTCGCACATGGCAAATGTTTTACACTTTCTTGAAAGAAAACAACACGTCTGCCGTTGCAAAAGGACTTAATTATTATAAATAGACATAATTACAGGCAGTTTTCTATATTATCTGGAATGTCTGTGGTCACCTAAAAAGAGGTCATCTTTGGTCATGGAAGCAGAACCCGTGTCTCGGCCCGTGTTTCGTTTGCGCAAACGTGAAATGCAGAGAAGGGAGTGTGAGCGGAGTAAAGATGACTCTGTGTACGTGTAATTGTTTTTGGTTAAATGGCAAACTTGTGAGATGTGACACGGGCCGCCTCTCTGCAGGCGCTGAGTCAATACTTACTCGATTACGGAGAACATCAGTCTCGGGGACACCAAACTGCTCCTGCTCGGGACAGCGGACAAGCGTGTCAGAGCGATCTATTCGGAGTGCAACATCCCTGAGTCCGGGGCACAGTAACTGCACTGCAAGACACAACACTGGACTGAAGTTCAGCTACCGGATACCATCACTGGGGTCCTTAACTACAACCTTCGCGTATTCTAAGAAAAGGGACAAGTCACCAATAAAGGTATCAGATACTTAGGCACATTAACTGGCATATGGAAACATGAAGATCTGTTTTCTTTCTTTCTTTCTTTCTTTCTTTCTTTCTGTGTTGTACCAAGAAGCCTGGAAGACTTCCTTCTAATTTACTAGTAATGACATTTTTGCTCAACGCAAATAGCTTTTAAGCAATCGCCAATGTAATATTTTTGATAAATCCAGCAAATTCCACAGTTGGTTTTGGTTGGTTTGCCTAAGAGATGCACGATACGTTTTCAGATAACGTTTGCATCCCTTTTTGTGTGTCATATTAAATTTATTGCATTTTTAATTCGTTCTTGGTTGCTGGTATTAATGCCAAAGGTTATATTATGCAGAATGCTACCATAGGAGAGCAATGGGCAGATTTCAGAATTATAATATTGCACAATTATAATATTGCAGATTAATAAGCGTTCTGGGTAATATTTTCCCATCCATCTTATCTCGGTGATCCCATGCCTAACACATGGAAAACACCCTTAACAGCTTGTGCATCTTGATCACATAGAGCTGCAGCGCAATAGCTGAATAACTGAATTTGTGACTAAATAGTTACAGGCTGTAATGCACTGCTTCTAAAATTGCACCGCGACAGTTGTGTAGGTGCCATAAATGATATGCCTTATGAGAGCGGATCTGTTTGGCTGCATTAATAAGCTGAATTAATAACCTAGGTTTTAATGGGTCCGGTCTGAAGAGGAAACCACTGTAAAACCGCGGCATAATTCCCATTAATCTTACCGCTGTTCAGCTACTTGAGTCTACACTTGATCTGCCATTTAGGTTTGAATATCGGGAAAACACAAATGCACCAAAAAATAAGTCCCATTTGAAATTCTATATTTGAGTTGTCAGCTACACTGAATTGCACAAAATTGTTTCCCTTTTCCAGGGTAAAAAATATAATGCTCCTGAGTGATTCTGTAATTCACAACAGATGGAAAGACCCCATTTAATTAAATCTTGTGTACTTTTCCGCGCTTCTCTTTTTCCACCGAATCATTAGTGCGTCTTCTTCCCGCGGTACCTTTGAGGCTACTGCAATCTACTGCAAGTTAACACAGACACAAAAAATAAACATTGGTTTAAACATCAGAGGTAGCCTTGGCAATATTTTTTGCTATATTAATTTTCTAAAACACAATCTCAGTTTTTCATGTTGAGTCAAACGAATAGGCCGTTGTTCCTTAGTCTGTTCTACTACATATACATCTTAAATGTTATCTGTTTTGCGGTCTTCCGTTATTAATAACCGCTTGGCCAGTTCGGAGCGAAGGTTTCAACCGAATCACACATCTTTGGACTGTGGGAGGACACTCGCGTGACGCGGAAACTGAGGTGTTTCCCCAGCCCTCATCCGAACCCACTGCCCAGGAGCAGCGAGGCATCACAGCTGTAACCATACAGATGTTTAAAACCAAGTACTGGGTAAGTCTTTGAACCTCACTGTAAACCATAAGAACTATGGGTAATGTACCCAAGTTAAGCAGCGTTTGAACTTTGGTTTAAAACACTCGCCAGTACTCTTATGAAGAACCGCAGTTACTTACAGGACTCAGAAGAGCTGGCACTTGGATTTTAGCACGCGGCAAGCACTGCTCCCAGGTAGGAGTGAACGGCGGTGTAATTCAAGCCCTGCGACACACGGTTAAAATTTGGTGAAACGTATTTTATATTGTTGCAACAGTGATGTCACTGTGGTGGTAACAGAGCCAGCAGTGATTAATGGCTAGAAAGACAGTCGCTTGTAAAGGGTTCACCACTGGGCTCGAACCCACGCTCAGCAGCCCGGGGGTGTCACTGGACATAAATATCTAAAGACAGCACCTTTGCATGCGGCACATCAATGCACCTCAGAAATATTCTGTCTTGTTCTTTCTTTCGTTCTTTTTTCATGTGTTCTACAGGAGGAATGGAGAAGCAGACAGACTGTGGTGCATGTCTGCATCGTAAGCCGTGTTTCCAGCAGAGAAACTGCGCAGAAACAAAGGAAATAAAAAGGCAGCTCGGATGCATTGACGTAAAAGCCTAAAACGGTGCTTTTTAACTTAATCATTTTAACTTAATTCAATAATGAAATAATTTAGGTCTGACATTTTTACAGCTGTTTATTGTGACAGTGTTTGGGCAGTAACACTGGTGTCTTATAGTTTGAGGGCTTGGAAAAATTTGAATACATGTGCAGTTTGCATGTTTTCCACATGTTTGCGTAGTTTCCTCTTGGTGCTCTGGTTTCCTCACATAGTCCAAAGATGTGTTTCAGGTGAAATGGTGATCCTGAATTGCCCTGCGTGCATGTGTGTGTGTGTATGTGTGTGTGTGTGTGTGTGTGAGACAGTGAAAGCCGATGTGTGATTGTACTGTAATGGACTGACAACCCTTTCAGGGTGTGCCCTGCCTCACACCCTGTGCCCCCAGGATAGACCACATGCCACCGGGACCCTGCCCTGGATAAACCATCCCTAAGATTGGATAAATGGCTGTAAGGAAAACATTTTCTCACTAATTCATTTGTGCTATTATGAGGACACGGATCTTCCAGGCATCTTGCATCCTCTGTTCTGGTACAGCAGCACCGCCTGTTTAGATGAACAGCCAAAGCTACGGAATCCTTTCGGTGCACAAACACTAGGAACTGACGGTGAATGCGCACGGTCGGGACACCGGGGAAACCTGCGAGATGAACCACAGCTGAGTCTCGACACGCCGGGTGCCAGGCGGCGCCGTATTGCTTTGCGTCTCATCGTGACTGTTGGATTGGAGGGAGCGTGACCTGTGTGGATGTTTGTATATCACACAGACCTCAAGTGGGAGGTAATCCCAGATGGTGCCACGGGAAGATGGCAGCGCACGGAAACACATCTATGCGACCGGCGGCAATCTGTGCCACGGCTATTAATTTGCGTGAATCATCGGGTCGTAACGCGAAATAAAGACCTGGGTCAGTCATCTTGACTACTGAGCTGATTGTAGCGTTGAGGTTCCCCTGCTGCTTGTCACATCCAGCCGATCAAAATTTGTTAATTACCAGCTAATCTGATAAATGACAGAAATTACTGCATATTTCTTTACAAAAAAGTATAAACATAACATGGTACTATAATCACATAATTTCCGCTGTAGACACCACATTAACATTTATCGATTTAACTGGCACTGCTCTCCGGTGATTTGCAGTGATTTACTCATTTATGCTCCGAATTTTTGCTAGAGCACTTGAGGCGGGATCTTCTGAATAGGTGTCACCTGCTGGACGTTTATAAAGCGTATATTTAAACTACACTTAACATTTAGCGGATGCTTTTCTCAGAAGTATCTTGCGAATGTGTACACATGTACACAGCTTTTGCAATTCTTAATAAAGCGATTTTGCATGAGTAACTGACACAAGGGTCCTACAGCGAGATGGGGGGGGGGGTTCCAAACCTGAGTCCTACAAGCATCAAGGTGGCAACTCAAACCACTGCTCCACCTGCAGCCCCAACCAAATGGCTCAGTTAAATCATTTTTCTGTCAATTTTCCTTTCAGCCTTTTTTTTACATTTTTTTTTGTTTTCGCATCCTGGCCTGCTCCAGTGTGCACGTGTGTGTGTGTGTGTTTTTTTTTTACATTTGTATAGCACACTCAGTAGCTGCTACAAAAGAAATTGATTCCCCACAAGAAGCCACCTGGAAAAAAGGGGGGGGGACAAAAAAGAGTCCTTCACACCTGTGAGTTTGGGGGTTGAAAAATGAAGCATCCACTTGTTAACTCCTACAGATTCACTCCAGCCTCTTAATCAAATCTACTGTTATTTCTTTTTGCCCCAGAAACTTCTCCTACGCTGAGGAGAGTAGATTGGTCTCATTTTGACAAGGGGGGATCCTCCCTTTGGTTCCCATTTTTGTTGTGTCCTTACGACTGTCAGCTGCAGGATGTGTTCCTCCTTTATTTGAACTTAGGCTATCAGAGTGTTTAATCCAGCCGGTGCTCTGAACTCTGGAAGCAACTGAGCAACAAAGGGGAGATTACCAAAGGCTGCTGGGAGCAGTGGCAGGTTTATAAATTGTTTCCTTATATGTTGTGTTCCCTGGAGTTAGGGCATTATTCGGAGCTTTGGTGCCGTATAGGGAGGGTATTAATCACACAACAGATATACAAAACATAATGTAAATGTAAAATAGAATGCGTTCAAAGAGGAAGCGGCCTCTCGGCGAACTGAAATGCAAATTCCCGACATCTTCATTGCTGTCGGACCAATTTACCGCAAAGTAACTTTTTTCCTGTTTTTGAACCGGTGGCTTAAATTGCCCATAAAATTATGTTTTGCAGTGAATGTTTGAAAGGTTGGGCGTCGCCAGGACCTGTTTACTTGAAGGTAACAAGTTTGGTGGATTGGCTTGATATCTCGAGCACCTTAACTTGCCAAACACGTGCTATTGTATTAGCAGCATTGCAGTCGATGTTCTCTTACGGCTCTACGGCAGTGGGTTCGACTCTCTGGGTTCTAGCGGGCGCTCGGGGTTCATCCCACATTTCAAAGATGCTTCTGGGAGTCCTTCTCCGCCAGGGCTGCCGCAGGACAGTGATCGTCGACCAATAAAAACACTCACTGTCATTGAAACTGACCCCCAGGGCACACGGTGATGCCAGGTTCCTTTAACTGTGTAACTGTCTGACTGTTACTCTTATAAACCAACATCCAGTCTATGCCAGACCCAGCCCGGATCCTGGATTTAGCTCCACACCATTTCAACTCCAAACGGCTGAGATTAGTGGAAATGAACCGAAGGGTGGTTGGACGGTACAGTAAGAAATCTCCAGAAGCCTAAAATTCCACAGTCTAGGTAGCGACAGTACTATATATTAGTATACGCATTATATGCATTCCGCACTGACAATTATCCCCTCAGTTACAGAACAGAGTATTTTTCTAATTTTCAGTTGCAGTTAAACCGAAATTGTCATCAATTCTGATCACTGACTTAGAAATCACATAATCGGTGTGAAAGCCGTGCAATTCTGCGGCGTGCGGCTGAGTTCTGTTCAGGGTGCTTTCTAGAAACAAAAGCCATCTTTGGTAGTTCACTCACCACTTAATAAAATTTAATTATCATGTTTGTTCTCGATATTATGCAAAAATGTGTGCAGTGTGTATGGGGGGGAGGTACATGCAACAATTATGTCTGCGTAGAGAAATGCGGCTTCCCCCAGACAGCCGTGTGCTGAGCAATTGTTGTTTGCGCACCGATGAGGCCCCTGGATCTCTCTGTGCCTCTTTTTAATTATCTATCCCAAGACAGGGGGGCCGTGCGCTCGAGCTGAAATTCAATATCCACACAATGGCACTTTTGCTGCCATACAGATGTGCGGCGAAAGGAGCCGAGTCCACATTTTCGTCCGGACATCACGGAAAAAATAGCAGCAAATGTGGATCGTCGGGGGGGGAGAGAAACTTTAACAGAATGTTGGTTCTATTATTCATTTTGTGGCACCTTTTTTTTGAGCAAGGGGTTGAATCAGCTGGAAAAGCAGATAGACCAATAAAGTCGTGCCTGCAGACAAAAAAAAAAACTGACTACGCAAATATAATCGGTGGCAGCTAACTGCTGTAGAAAGTTATGGAATCTACCACGAGTGTAAAGAAATGGCTTTTCATTTTCGTTACGTAAACGTTTCGGAATTTGCCGAGATGCCTTACCGTTGAGTTACAAGTAACTAACAGGTGGCAAAAAAGAGGAAATCGGTTAGTAGAGACCTACAGATAGGACTTGGCAAGAAACCATCTGTGTGCATCTGAGTACAGAAGAGATTATTTATTGCCCCTTTCTCGATGTCAGAATCTCTATCTGGAACAAGACAAAGGGGGAAAATGGAATATAGCCATAATCATTAACAAAGAAATGTAAAATTTAGCTAATTTGGAAACATGAGGGATTTAAGACATATATCGCTTGAGGTGCCTGTACATCATTTTTCTCTATATCCCTACTGGGTGTCTCTACACCGACACATTGGTTAGACTGTCAAGACGCGACACTCGGAGACAATTTTTCATCGCTAATCTGACCCCTAATAAGTTTTTAGTACCTCCGGTTTCAGGAGCCTCTCGCCCGAAGGCTCGCAGGAAAAAACGTTCCTCTGAGCGCTCTCAATCTGGCAGTGTTTAACTGCTCCGGGGTGAGCGTGTCATGTGCTCGTAAAGGTGACGTTCAGGCGCTAATATTGGGGAAATATCAGTCCCCGTCTTCGCGCTGGTCCGCTCCGCATGACAAGCGGCGTGGGGCCCCGTTTCAATCACTTGTATCGCGCTTCTGCGGCCTGCCGAGAAGCAGGGTGGAGGCGGAGGGATGCATTTGGGGAGAAAAATGGCGGGGAAATGACAAACGGCCGTGCTTTCCGTCGACTGCGGCGCCATCCATCGTCCGCAGCCACGCCGAACAAAGCTGTTGCCTTTGTTGGGCTTAAGCGTTTTCCTGGGGTGAGTCAAAATACATCTGACAGCACAGTTTAGACACAAATAGAAGAGCTTAAGAGAGCCAGGGAGACAACCTGTTATCAGTCTGAAAAAGATATATAGTGCACCTAACGCTTTATACGGTGTGCTATATATCCAGTGTGCATATGTGCGCACGGGTTCTGAATATCTGAAAAAGAACAGATACTTTCCATATTTAGTCATTTGTGTTTGATGTTTTTAGAAGGGAAACTTTAGACGAGTATCTCTATAGGCGGGGCAAGTTTATTTCTGCAGCATTTTTCATACGCAAAGACAATCCCAAGTGCTTTACGAGGGCAAAAGTAAAACGTGAGACATAAAAGGAGATTTAATAATAAAATTAAGGCAAAAATTAAATATAGCAGACACAAAAAAGTCCTAATCAATTAAGGTAAAAATACAATAAACATGCACTGAACAGTAAAACTGTATGTATCCACACATCATGAATCAGTTCAGGGTCATGGGGGTCCAGAGCCTATCCTGGAAGCACAGGACATGAGGTAGTGTTCACCCTGGATGGGACATCAGTCTGTCACAGGACAATCACCCACTCTGGGGACAATTTGGAGTCACCGCTTCGTACGATTGCACAGTGGGAGGAAACCAGAGCACCTGGGGGGAACCTTCACAAGGACAGAGAGAACGTGCAAACTCAACACGGAATGAACAGGGTTCAAACTCATGTCCAAACCTGGAGCACCTTTAAAAATGCATACATTTTAGTATTAAAAAACCATTCTGAGCAAAACTGAAGGGCCTCGCTATGCAAAAACGACGTCATCCGTCCCGAATACACCGTGGTTTCCTCGTGTTTCCGGTCCGCAGGTCTCCTCTCCTGATCCTGGACCGCGGCCAGTCTCCAAACTCTCTTAATGACTGAAACCACTAAATTATCTCCATTAGCGGAATAATTAGGTCTATCGAGTGCTTAAGTGCGGAACTGGAGCGAAAACAGCACCGAGCGCTCCAGGCCGAGCTGGGGGAGGACAGCGAGCAGTCGGACGACGACAGTAGACCGTCGGTGGTGGTTAAAGGATCAGTCTTGTATGATGCTTTGAAGCACGTTTCTGGGCAGACAGCATTGCTTTTGTGACCTTGAGGAGGAAACATTATCGTAACTAGATCATTCGAACATGGCAGACGCGATTTGTTTCGGCGAATTAGCGTAAATGCCAGTATGGAGGGGCGCCACTTAAGGACAGCACGAGGTTTCACTTTTGGGACTATTTAGCATCGAATGTCACCGCGACTACCCAACCCCGTTAGTTTCTTTTTCAAATTTTCCATTTCCTCGCTGGCAGTTTTGACAGGCCTGGTCTTGATCAACTTTAACTTATTTTATTTCACAGTGATGAAATTCTGACAGCAGCCCTCGCTGACAGATAAAGCCTAAGAGGTAAAGAGGCTCATGGCCTTCTGGGTTCCTTTCACTGCACATAATGGCCCTGAAAAGGACACATATTTTTATTATTCAAAACCACAATGGCATGACAGCAGAACCAGAGCAAGTGACAAGCGTGGAACAACCTATGATTACTTCTTATTAACAGCAAACCGTATTGTTTAAGTTGTTTAAGTCAAAATTAATCTTTGAGCTCCTGGAAATTCTTGCACGCTTCCAGTGTGTTAATCTGTATTTAATATGTTTATTATGATACAGTTAGTGAACATGAGTTCCTGTTCTCTAAAAGAAGAAAAATGCGTAATTATCGCATAAATCAAAAAACAGCAAACAAACTGGGCGCGAGCAATTTTTCATGACTGGTTTTCCCGATAAGCCCTGGACAAACGGGTGTATTCTAATCCACTTAAGGAGGTTGTAAAGAGAACACGGCATCATACTTGGTTTTGACACCTTTATGTCATCTCTCATCGTTCCTCTGTGCGCCTGCTGTACCTCTCGGTGCCGCTTTCCTCTTCTACAGGAGCGAGAGAAAATGTCATCCGTGCACGGAAATAAACGCACCGGGCGTGAATGGAAAAACCCGAGGCCGACTTCTCGCTCGTGCGACGCTACGGGTGCTCTGGCGAAAAGCGCTGAAGATGCACAGTTAAATTTAATCGCTCTTCAGATGACCGGCTGCTGTGTTAGATACTTTCTCCGTACAAGAAAGGGGGCGTCAAAACACACGCAAGATGTGTCTGTTGGTTGCTGTGTTTGGTGTGTGCTCCTTTATAAGTGTCCACAGGCTTTACCTAGTATTAAAATACATCTGGTGAATCGTGGAAAACCATGAGAGGAATCAGAAACGGGGGAAAAAAGAAGGAGAAAAAAAACATCCTGCTGTATACTGGCTTCTCTTTATCCTATTTTATGTGTATTTATGTGAGCGGGAAACTTGTGCCAGGAAAAAGGAAACAGTTGATGCAGCTCCATTTAGAAATTGGCTTCGGCGGTTGGCGTGGAGGAGCCACATCTGCATTTGGCACTGTGGGAAGGTTCTACTGTAACCACAGTACAAAAACACCCAACCTGGGCTGCTATTGATCTGGAGAGAGGTGGACAGAAGCACCTGCGACACAGTTTGCAGGTATTGCAAGGCTGATATCATGCCACAGTTTAGAAGCTTTTTCATTTATATTAACATATATTCATTCAGCAGATGATTTTATCCAATTTGGCACAACGTCTCACAGCAGATCCCAAGTTTTAGCCAAAAACAGACAATTGTTAAACACTCTACCAAATGCCGCCATTTTTACACAAGCAGCTACCTGTCGAACCAGAGCTTCAGATAGGAAGGTGGTCATGCGAAATGAGGCAAGCTTTCGTAGCCTTTAGAAGATCAGCACAGAAATGGGTCCAAAAGAGATGCGTTCTGAGACTCTTTCTGAACGCCAGCAGGGATCCGGCAGCTGGGGGGGAGGGCTAATTCCACCTCAGACCCAAAACCAAAAACCAACAAGCTGTGAAGTGCTGTAATTGTTACAGTCTACCACCGTCTTTATTTTTTGGTTTCAAAGAGATCAAAGCAAACAAACAAATTCACACCTGTTTCAGTTACACAGGTGAAGCGTATTTTTTTAACAGAAGGCCTTGGATGATGCTGAATGAGGGTACAGCCTAGAGGCAAGGACCGCCGGTTGTCATGGTGTAGCAGCTCGTGCTGCAACATCTCTGCTGGCACGAAAGGTGCTACAATGCATTTACTGCCAGTCAGTGATCTCCAGTAGTACTAAAAATGATGTCAAGTTGTTTGTCCTCTCGGAGGAGTCTAAAAAGTAGTCGGTCCATCTTGCGACTCACCCAACGTGTCAGATCCATTTCGTTTTGAGAAATCACGCTAGACTGAGCAAGAACTGTGAGGGAGAAGTCACTTCTCCTCTGCTCTGAAGTGCAAAGACACTGATTTATAGAGCACTGAAAAATAAAGTTTGAATCGTAAGCAAGCACATTGAAGCCCGTGTCTCAGATTGTATCACGTGTGCCAATTATGAACTTCTTAAGTAAGAAAAACATGTTTCTATGTTTCGATGCGTCTGAAGGAATATATAGACACGAGAGCTGCTGTGTCTGACATGAGTCTTAGACCTGAACGGAAACATAGCCATCTGCACACAGAACAAGAGACCAGCAAGGTCGTTGAATTAGTTGTTTAGTTTACCGTTAACAAACAGCATTTCCCTTCAGGGCCCTGGATTTTATTGCCATCGCCTACGCAAATCCAGTAAAGGCAGCCGGCTCAAGGTTCCTTGCTTAGTTTGGACGGTTTGCGTTTTTTTAACAGTTACCATCAAGGATAGTCCTGTTAGGTTGCTCATCTTGTATCCAACCCATTAGCCACCACGACATGCGGTGTGAATATCGCTGGCGTATCGCACCATGTCGTCTCATTTTCTGATAAAAAAAAGTTTACGTCACGGGTCCTCAATTATTGATTGATGTGATTTGTTTTTTGACAGCGTCCCATTTTTGGCACATAGGACAGTTGTGCTGGTCTGGGAAAGACCACAAAGCAAATAAAATTACATGGAAAAAGCCCAGTTTTTCTCCAGATTCTCTGAACCTTGCATGTTGTACTTTGATACTGCAGCATACAGGCCAAATAAATGGTTGGATGTTAGAGATTCCAGCTGTGTTTCACACTCATACATGGCAGCATAATGAGTTTATCTACGAGGCCTGTTAATTTCTGAGCCTCCATAGCGGTGGCAGGTTATAGACTGTTTTACTGCTGTCCTGCTGATAAATTGAAGTCATTTTTTTTTAAAATTACCATTCCGTCTCTGAGACTGGATCGTTTCTCTCCCGGAAAATGGGACATACAAATTACACCAATAAAAAGACAGAGGGATATCATTAGCTGTAAAAAAAAAAAAAAAAAAAAAAAATGCAAAAAAGAAGGCCACGGACAATTATCATAATAGCCGAATTCATCAATTCAACAATACAAGCAACAACTTTTACGCTGTTTTATTTATTTGGCTTTTGAACCAGTAACTGGTTTTCACTTAGCGGTTTATCATTCAGTTTTGTGAGTATCCTGAAGAAATCTGCTCGTGAAGTACAGCCATTGTTTTAGGGCTTCCAGAAATCACTTATTCATATTTGTATTCTGCTTCAATGCCCGTGACTGTTAAGACGTGGGTGGGTTTGCAATCACCTCTGTTTGTGTGGAGTGTGCGTGTTTTCCCTGTGCTTATATGGGTGTCCTCCCACAGTCCAAAGACATGTGTAAATTGGTGACTAAACTGCCCATAGTGTGTGTGAACCCTGTCTTGTACGCTAGGCTTCTAGGATAGGCTCACCTTGCATCGGACAGCTGTCAGTGATGGATGAACGGGTGGATGGATGGGTGGAGGAGCGAGAAGTTGCTCCACACCTACGTAAAAGATTATGCTGTTTATAAGAATACGTTCAAGAGAACGTTACAGACAATATGTAGCGTTGCCGCATTAGAGAATATTTGTGGTATATCGCATTTAATCCAAACAAATTAACTGTGAGTATACCTACACAAATATGGTATTTTACAGTGGGGACAAACACGTGCCTTGCCTTCAGTAAAATGGAAGTCAAAGAGCAACATGGCGAAAGCAAAGGAGGGATTGTGGGAGTTGGAGTTCTTTAAGTACTAAAAGGAAAACTACATTCAACAATGGATGGGAGAAGCAGATTTCCTTCTTTTGTTTTGCTATTCAAATTAAGTTAAAGCAAATAAGATTAACTACTAACTATTTCTACAGCGATATGTAATTGGGCCGTTACTCGGTCGTGCTTTAAATAAAAGGTATACGTTTGTTAATTTAACTTGTGAGCAGAGTAGCTGAGGACAGAGCCAACTGTTTACAGCCGCTTAATTTCGGAGGCCAAGGAGCAAAGCAGAGGGAGAAAGAGGAGGAGAGGATGGAGATGGAAGAGCGGGAGGAGTATTGCTTTTAAAACTGGGCTCATGCACAAATGGGAGCAGTTGGGACACTTGCAGCTGTAAATATAGAAGTGGGATGAAAATAAACCTTCGGCGGATCCACACTAACCTTGCGTTCACCTCATCGCTTGGCCAGCCGGGTCAAGAATGAACGAGCGAATGAATTTAACCTGGTTTTCATTTACAGCAAGTGTCAAAAGTCTCATTTCTATAGCACGTGCTGCAAGGCAACCTGACAGATGGGCATGACCTACTGATGGACATGTCATCATAGACCTAAATGATAAAACAAACACGTATCCAGCAAGGTTGCTTCACTTCATGAGGCCACAGCCGTGCGTCGGACGGCCCTGTGGACGGAAGTGAGTCATCTTTCCAAAGTACTGTAGCCGTGGAGGTTACAGAGGCGAAGGAAGCAGACGGGGAAAACATCAAAAACCTCACAATTGTTAGAAATAGCTACTCTGCGTTTGTTCAATATTTAATCCCTCAGCAGCTGTGTTACTATATGTTGTAAGAATACTTCTTCCTCCTTCATTTTTCTAACCCTTTCCGAGAAACCATATGTAGATTTCTTCAGACCTTTATATAACCAGACCTGCACAGCCAAGGAATTAGAAGTATCTAGAGACACACCGTGAATTTCCACCACGTTGCCACGTAAGGCAGAATACAAAACAGGGTGGTGGATGTAAATGTTTATCACTGAGTTTTACATCAGTTACACAGCTTCCTTTAGAACCGAGGCTGTGTTTACAGATTTCTGCAGTAAGCAAGGTTACTTATGTTGTATAACTAATTAAATTTACACATAATTCCAAATAGTACACAACTATAATGCAACTTCAGTCAGATGTTGCAGATGTCATATTCGATTTTTTGTGCTCTCTTGGTCGGATATAATATTTTTTTTAAGGTCTCTGTGTAGTTATGTGACTTTGTCAGATGTTATTAACCCAGAAATACCTAGAATTTTCAGCCGGCTATTTATTTTTTTCAGTAAACATGTACATGTACTTTGTTCTGCCACCACATGAGTTTTAGTGATACAGTTTAGCTAACAGGGGAATGAACTTAGAAATCATGTCGTTTCTTATGTTTGATTTTTTTTATTTCTACTGATGACGCAGCAGTATGTCAAACTTTAAAATGCATTAAAAAATACATTGCTGTCATGCCAAAATTTGCACATAGTGCACACTTTCCCCAATATTTTGGCCATCTTAAGCTCTGAGAAGAACTTACTTCTGTCTCTGGATATGCATAACTTGCCTGACCGAGATAGTGAAACATTCATTTATTTCAGCAAACTTCCTTCTGGAGCCCGGGGGGGGGGGGGGGGGGAAAAAA